>JANITW010000006.1:25035409-25048258 GCA_027564335.1 Erythroxylum williamsii | reverse complement strand
AATAAAAAAAAATTCGGGGCCCAACAGTTTGACCTTCTACTTCTTCCGTGTTTGACCTTCTGCTTCTTCTATGTTTGACTTTTGATTCATCTATGTTTGACCCTCTGCTTCTTCTATGTTTGACCACCTGCTTCTTCTATGGTTAACCATTGGCTTCTTCTATGTTTGACCTTCTGCTTCTTCTGTGTTTGACCTTCTGTTTCTTCTATATTTGACCTTCTGCTTCTTTTATGCATTGTTCATCCTGTATCGTCTAGTCCATTGTTGACCCTTCAGACAATAGAATCTATCTTTAAGGTCTTTATGAAAGTTGTAGATCTTGAAGTTCTCTTTCAAACCATCTAAATATGTAGGGAAAGTTATAGCAATTTTCTCGATTTGTTTGCTTTTTCCCATAAGTCTACTTTTTCATTTAGTTGCATCTGTACCTATATTTTGCTCCATGTTTAGCCCTTCAGACAATAGAATCTGTCTTTAAGATCTTCACTAAAGTTGTAGATCTTGAAGTCTTCTTTCGAACCATCTAATGAACATACAAATCTGATATCTTTAGGGAAAGTTATGGTAATTTTTCTCATTCATTTGCTTTTTCTCATTCGTCTGTTTTTTCATTTGGTTTCATCTATACCTACATTTTACTCCATTTTTGACCCCTCAGATGATATAATATATCTTTAATTTCTTCATAAAAGTTGTAGATCATGAAGTCCTCTTTCTAACCATATAAAGAATACACAAATCTGATATCTTTAGGGAAAGTTATGACAATTTTCTCCATTCATCTGCTTTTTCCCATTCGTCTGCTTTTTCATTTGGTTTCATCTATACCTACTTTCTGCTCCATTTTTGACCCTTCATAAGATAGAATCTGTCTTTTATATCTTCATTAAAGTTGTAGATCCTAAAGTCCTCTTTCAAACTATCTAAACAACATAGAAATCTGATATCGGTAGGGAAAGTTATGGTACTTTGGCTTCATCTGATCCTATCATCTAGTCCATTTTGACCATTCAGATGATAGAATCTGACCTCAAGGTCTTCATAAAAGTTGTAGATATCAAAGTCCTCTTTGAAACCATCTTAAGATGATCATAATTTGACATCTTTAGAGAGAATTATGTCAATTGTCCCAAGATAGGTTCAATATGATTAAGGACCAAACCTTGTTTGATTCTTTCGGCCATGGTTTTGTTATCTGATCTCCAAATGAAGTGATTCTTGAACCAATAGTTTCTTAACACATTTTTTCTATCCCTTTATGGATTTTTATAGATTTTGTTATTGACTGGAAAAAGATAGATTGAATCAAAGTAAGGGCATCAATTGGAAGAATAGGAATTGGATATTTTACTGAACATGCCTTAGTATTTTGATGATTTCTAGATCGATAAAGTTCCGAATAAGATTATTCTAGTTTCAAGATAAACTAGAGACATGGAGCTACAAATGGTATGAAGAAGTTAAAATCTATTTCAGTCTTTATGACTTTCAATTTCTAGATGGAAGTTGGGTATAGTGTATTATTTCAGTCTATCAATAGTCTGACATGTTTGGGCCCTAACTTTCAGATTTCTGAACAAATGGATTGATTTTGGTATCATTGAAAAATTAAGACAAGGGAGAACACTTTTCTAGAAGAAATAGTTATGTCAAAATATTCAAGGGTGCTTTTGGCAAGACACTTAAGTAGAAAAGACATAAGATATAAATGGAATGGCAAATGGGACATTTCTTAATCATTAAGGGTATAATTGGAAGAAAAGGTGTTGTCTTGCATTTTAAGAAGAAATAAGAACAAAAATTGAAGAGAAAAAGAGAGAGAGTCATGAAGAAGAGAGAGAAATACAAAGAGAAGAAGAGAAGGAAAGAAAGAGGAGAAAACTAGCTAGGGTTTAACTTTTCTTAGTCTTCAAAAGAGATTTTGGAGCAATTCAAGAAAGGAAAAAGGAAGAGGAAGATGAGAGCTTCCCTTTGAGCTAAATATCCCTTCATTTGGTGAAGAATGAAGATAAAATCATTTTAAATCTTTTGAATTTTTGGAAGGATTGTAGTTCATGGAGTTTAGAAAATACTTGGGTTTAAGTATGCTAAAACCAATTTTAGTGATTGTGCTTGAGGAATTTTCAATTAAAAACCCTATTGAGAGGGATTTTTTGTTATTGTATAAAGGGATTAAAAGAGGCAAGAGGAACAAGAGAAGAGGCTTTTTGAGCAAGCCCATAATCAAGGAATCAAGGTGGGTATATGTTTATAATAGAGTAAATAAGCCACTAATTTTTTTAATCAATGTAAGATCCCACATCGGTTGGAAAGGAGAATGAAGCACCCCTTATAAGGGTGTGGACACCTTCCCCTTGCAGACGTGTTTTCCATGCCCAAACTCAACGGATCCCATCAGAACTCCGAAGTTAAACGTGCTAGGGTTGGAGTAGTACCAGGATGGGTGCCCTCTTGGGAAGTCCTGTGGAAAAGCAAAACCGTGAAAGTGTGAGGTCCTAGAGGCCGAGGCCCAAAGCGAACAATATCTGCAAGCGGGTGGATGCGAGGCTCGAGAGGCAGAGGCCCTTTGGAGGACGCGAGGCCCGAGAGGTCGAGGTCTTGTGGACGCGAGGCCCAAGAGGCCGAGGTCATACAATCAAAGAAGTTTAATGTTTCCAATTGCATCATAAGTGTTGCATTTATTGCTATATGTTTGTTATATGAATTGTGTTGATAATTTATGAAAAGGTTTTGAAAATGATTCTTTTGAAAAAAAGTTACAAGTTTATGAAAAATTAAGTTTTGAAAAAGTGACATTTTGGGTAACATGTTTACAAGTTATAAAATATGTGGTATGTGAGTTTGTGGTGGTCCCTTAAGTTAAGTTACGTGCACGTTGACCCAAGTTAAAGGTTTCTCCCGCCTGCCCGCTAGTAGCATGGAGCTCCTTTATGGACTCCCATAAGTTCACGGCTATGCAAAATCATTATGTGGGATTGCGTTAGTCCGTTCTGTTCACGGCTACACAGGACCCTTAGAGGAAATGTGTAATACGTTCTGTTTTGGATCCACCCAAACCATTCTGATGTGCATAAGTGCTTATGATATATTGTCAAGTTTGATGCATTACATGATTTAAAATTGTTCATAAATCGTTTGACAAATTGAGAATTTTGAGGAATAAGTGTTTGATGATATTTTGCATATGAAATAACTTTGTTTTCAAAAATATAAAATGGCAATGAGTTTTGAAAGGAGTTTTGCTTATCTTTTTATTATAAATTGTTATCCACGAACTGTCAAGCTCACCCCCTTTCTGACCCCTCTTCAGGTGATAGTCAAGAAGTCAAGTGAGCAAGAGATGGAGTGAAAGAGAGTCAAGGCCTCACTCCAAATTTGCTTATTTTGTATTTTTGCGTTCCAGATTATGTTGTAAGGTGGCTTGAAAGGCCATTATAACTTTGGAAAACCCTTTTGTTTTGAGGGTATTGAAATGTAAATGACGAAAAAATTATTTGTATGTAATGTATTAAAGAGTATGATGTAATAAAGATACGCTCAAGTCTTCTGATATTCGCAAAAGGTTGGGTTCCGGAATCGGGTCCCAACATTTGTGGAATCAGAGTCCAGTATTAGATCTTACATGGGCAACTTTCAAGATATATGTAAATCGTAAGAGCGATTGTTAAGAGTTCAGGCCAATAGAAGTAGTGAGAGAAATGGTGCCTTGATAGAGCTTATGGTAAGAAAAATTCAAGGATATTTAGAAATAAGAAATATTACATAGCCCGATATGTTGAACATAGATTCAGTAATTGTGTTATGTTAGTGAGTACGGTGACAGGATTTTGTTTTGGATACGTACTTGAATTGATACGGATGTGAAAATATTTTCATGAATTAACTGAAGAAAAGATATAAACAGGGTGAAAAACGACAAGATTTACAGTGTACAAGTAAAGTGGAATTGGGAGGTTGAACTTAGAAATTATGATCAAGTATAAGATTGTATTAATGAATTTGAGATTTGAATATCAAGATGGATATATGTTTATGCTCCTAAATTGATCAAGAATGTATGTATGAAAGTGAAGCAAAGGATAGTGATATATGTAGAGGTTCTAAAGGTTATGTCGACCAGTTATTATAAGTACATATTTGATAATGTGGTTAAATTGGTGAATAATATGATTGAGTACATATGAGACCTACATTTGGATATGGATAAGAGATAATTAATGATCCCTATAGTTAAAGAGTATGAGAAGGTAAAATAGAAGGTAACATTTATATGATTGATAGTAATGATCCCTCTGACTAAAATATAAAATTTTTAATGTCTATAAGTGAAGAAGTATAGATTTGGAATAAAAGGCTTAAACGTATAAGCATAGATCTCATCTCTAACCTTAACTCCAAACAACTTTTTAACAAATTTAAATATTCAAGTTTGATTAAAACCAAGAGAAAAAAAGGTAGCTTATACTAAATTTTTTTAATTACTTCAGATAAATCTTTGACCTTATTAAAGTTGCTAGTCAAGGTGGAAAATGTTATGCATTTGTCATAATAAATGACTTCAGCATATTCAAATAAGTATTGTTTCTAACTAGCAAAGGTGAAGGATTTAGGATATTTGTTACGTTTTTCAAGAGAGTTTAAAATAAAAAGGAAAACTATCTATTGTGTCAATTAGGACTAATCAGGGTAAACAATTTTAAAAAATACAAGTTTATGACCTTTTACAAAAAGAAAAAAGATATCTTTCATAACTTTCTACTCCTAGAACCTCTCAATAAAAAGGACTTAAGGAAAACAAAGATATGACAACCCATAGCTATAAAAATGATAAATGAATATGATCTTTTAATGCATTTTGGGGAAAAATTTGTAGTACTTACATGTCATATATCCAACATAATCTATGTAATACCAATTATGGATAAAATACCATATAAACTTTTGCATGAGAAGAAGTCAAAGATTAGTTATCTCAAAGTGTTAAGTTGTAAGTGTTAAAATTTGAAAACTAAGGATAACTTAGAAATTTTTGATTCAAAGTGGATGAAGGAATTTTCTTAGTTATTCTTTAACTAGCCAAGCATATGGAGTGTTTAATGGAAGACTTTTGTTATTAGAGAATTTATGCGTATTGTTTTAGATGAATATAACCCTATTGCCTTCAAGAAAAGTCTTGAAGATGAAGATATGCATAAGAATTATTACTAAGACACCCTATAAGAGCAAATTGTTAAACCAATAAGGATGGTATTAAAAATGAGAAACTTCTAATAGATTGGACATTTAATAAGATTCATCCTTCGAATCAAATCATAAATTATTTTTAATAAGGAGTAATTATTATATTATATTTAAAATTTTATCATATCTTATTTTAATTTCTAAAATTGAAAGTAGGACTATATAAAAAGCCCTTAATGATGAAAGTTCACTTCTTGTTATGAATGAAGAATTGAACTAATTTAGGAGAAATAACGTATGGATTTTATTGCCCCAACTAAGAGACCACTAAATAATAGATACTATGTGTGTTTTTAGAAACATACTAGATGAACTAGGTCCCTTTTGTGAGAAATAAAGCTAGATGTGGAATAAAGAGGAGGGAATATATTTTAAAAAGGACTTTTCACTAGTCACTAGATTATAAGCTATTAGATATTACTTATATTTGCATGTTATATGAATTTCAAATTATTTCAAATATATGTTAAAAGTTTATTTTTGAATGGCTTTGTTTAAGAAAAAGTTTGTATTGATCTCCCACCAGGTTTTGAAAATCATGATGCACTTAATCATAAGTATAAAATCTCTAAAGTATATAGTTTACAAGAAGCTCCTACATCTTGGTATAATATTTTAGGTGCATTCCTTTTGAAAAATAATTTTAATAAAGGCAAAGTTGATATATATCTCTTCACTAAAAACAATAAGTAAGATATTTTAATAATTTAAATTTATCTTCAGTGCAACTAATGAAAGCATGTAGTAAGAATTCTCCAAATATATAAGTAGAAAATTTTAGATGAACGCAATGAAAAAGCTTAAGTTCATTCTTAAACTTCAAATTAAGTAAATGGAACACATCTTCATCAATCAAGCCAAATACGCCAAAGAACTATTCAAATGTTTTTGGATGGATCAAACTAAGCCGTTAGGAATACCTATGATCATCACACTTAAGTTGAACAAGAATGAAGAAGGGATGCCAATAAATGTAAAACTATATTGACGAATCATTGGTAGTTTTTTATTTTACCACAAATAAGTTTAATATTTTTTATAAACCATATTTTAATCAAATCTAAAAGAGTGTCATCTTTTAGATGTTAAGCATATACTTAAATATCTATATACTACCCTATCATTAGGACTTTGGTATCTTAAGGATATATTATTTGGTTTAGTTAGCTATTTGAATTTGAATTATACCAGTAGCCCTTTAGATAGGAAGAGCATATAAGATACATGTCAATTTCTAAGTAATGCATTAGTCCCATAGTTTAGCGAAAAACAAAATTCAACTATATTATCAATTGTAGAAGCCAAATATATGACATTTGGTTATTATCATATAGACTTTTTAAGCTTTGGAAAGAAAGTAGAGATTATAGAATGGAACTTATAAAGATAACCAATGGATTTAATAACATTAATTCCATTTACGACACAAAGAACCCTATTTAATACTGTAAAATCAAAAAACATAAAAGTTAATTATTATTTCATTAAAGATTATAAGCAAAATGGGAATATTAAGCTAAAATTTGTTGATATATTTCATCAATTGGCTGAAATATTCACTAAACAAATGCCTAACAATAGATTTCGCATAATTAGGAAAGAATTAAGTAATATTGATGGGAATTCTACTTGATAAGGATTTCTTTAAGTGCTTAAATTTGATTTTGATTTTTTAAATTTAATTTATTGTGTGCTTTAATGTTTTTATATTATTTTAGTATTTTTTTTAATAATTAATTATTTTTCTGAAAAGGGGGAAAGAAAGTAAAGGGTTTTAGATTCAGGAGGAGTTATTAATTTCAAAGTTTTAGTTTTTATGTATTTGATATTTATATTGTGCTTATTTTTTTATTGACCTTTGGATTATTAAAATATTTATCATGCTAAATTGTAATTGATATTGTAATTAGTACTGTTTTGGTAATCTTTATACAAAGTTGACATGTGTTTAAAATATTTAACTTGTAAGTTCTTTTTATGATACAAGGATTTGCATGGAGCTAACTATTCATACTATATTAGAATAATAAAGTGTGTCTGTTTGATTTTACCATTATTTATCTAATATCATAAAACATTTTGCTATCATAAAAAAGGATATTGTTGAACTAAGAGATCTTATAATCCATATTTTGATGATAGCAAAACATAAGTACTACTAATAAGTTCATTTTTTATGAAACCAATAATGGTCCTGCACAAATCAAGATACGTCTCGTTAAGATACTAAAGAAAATTTAGAGTTAAATTCATTGAAGTAAAGAAAAAATTAGGACTAAGAAAAAACAATGCACAACAAGGTTACAAATGAATATATAATGCTTATTATACTTTTTATTTCATCACTTTGATAGTTTGGAGGCATATCATACGTAAACTTCATTATTGTTGGCTTATTACATAGTATTTTCAATCATCAAGAGCAATTAAAGTTTTGATTTTAAAGAAATCCTCTTAATCCTGAAAACATACTTTATTAAAATATTTATCATATTAATAATACTACCCTTTCCTACCTTCTTTTCCTTTGGGTACCGTAATTTGTCAATTAATTAGAATTCTAAAAATACCTTATATGGACGACTCAATTCCCTTTTTTTTTTTAATCAAAGTTTGCACAAATTTATTAGTCCAAAATTCTCTTCACCACCTCAAACTATCCCTTCTACCTCTATTTTTTCTTAACAAATAGCCAATCCATCTTATGATTTCTAGTTTAAAAAGGATATGTTATTATCATGGATACTTCCCTCACTTACCGAAGATGTATTTCTATATGTCATTGGTATAACATCATTTTGTTATGTTTGGTAGGCCTTATTATATTCATTTGGCTCTATCTTACTAAATAGGCAGCTTTGAAATTCATATAAAATTGTAAGAATTAAAAATGAATGATCTCACCATCTTAGAGTATCTTTAAAAAGTAAAGGCGCTAGTTGATGAGTTTGTTGCAACTGGGAGATCCATCTCTTCAACAAAATTAGGTTCAATAATCTATTGCAATTTTGAATTGGACTACCATAACATCATCATAAATTCCTCATCTCCATTTTTTGAATTATATGGAGAACTCGTGTCTTATGAGATATTTATAACAATCTCTTATGTTTCTCATATTGATAACATCATTTTTAAGAAAAGATTGGCTCCATCTTCTTCCCATGCAATTTGTTCCACCATAATAGTATTCTCTTTGACCAATAAGTTCTTGTCTAAATACAATAATAATGGTACTTAAAAGAATTGTGGACTATACCAAATATGTGAGTATAAGAACCATACAAACATAGGTTGATTATCATGTTATTGCTAATTTTTTTACTCTAGGCATTGTAGGTGAATATCATGGTAATGACCAACTACTTGTTGTTAGTGGATAAGGATTACTGTTATCCCACATAGGTACTGTTTTCTAACAATTATTCATAACATGATAAATACAAATAATAAGATAAGATAAGGCAATAAGATATCAAAGATATAGTCATCAACCCAATATTGTGATGATGACTATCCTTAATAGATCAATGTCTACAGCCATTATTTTTTAATTAATGCATGTTAGTCGACCAATACTAGAATTAGCCATTGGAAATGGTTAATTTTTGTTCCAATTACTAATTTGAACCTCAAAGCCTATTAAAATATGATTTTTAAAAAATTGATTTAAACATGGAAAGCTTTTTTTAAAGATGAATAGAAATATATTAACTCAAGCTGCGCTTGACAAAATTATAATAACAAGAAGTTCAAATTTAACTCTCAAATAGAAATAAACACTCAAGAAGACAAAGATACCGATCCTTGCTCCTAGTGACTATCTTTAAACATATTAGAGTATCTTTCGTTGGCTGATTTAAGATTAGCCATCATGTGTCATTAGGAATTCTCTAATCTAGTTTACAATAGACTTACCTAGTATTTGATCTTCCATCTCCATTCCCATATGAAGCCTATTGTTATTAGCAAAAACAAAGTAACAAGAACTAATAAACCTTTCCTTATGTGACCAACGACAACTAACATCAAAAGAAAAACAGCGACCAACAAACTCACAAATGCAAGAAATTAAGCAGCAACAAATAAAGAACACAAGCAATTTTTACATGGAAAACCTCCTTCAATGTGAGAAAGGAAAAACTACGGGACCTAGTCCAGTAAAGAAAAACTCCACTATCACCAATCAAGTTACAAAGAGTTTTTCACCTCTAGATATAACTAGAGTCATCACTCAACTCAAGATGCAACAATAATCATCAACAAGATGAAAGAATAAAAGAGTTGAGAATAATATCACCCTTAGAATCTGACAACAACTTCGACTGAATATTAGGGCACCTTGGACACCTTCAAATCCAATCTCCACCGTTCAGAATGAAGGAAAACGACAGAGGAATCTCTGGTTAAAATTTCAGGTCAATCCGATAAGAAATCACGATGCGATCAATGGTTAGAAGAAGACTACGCAAGGTTGAAAAAAATGAAAATTCCTCTCTTTTTTTCTTTTCCCTCTCTTTTCTCTTCCAGCTGAGCCTCTCCTCTCTTTTACCTATTTAGGATTAAAAACACCTTTTTATACTTAGGATTTGGCCTCCACTTAGAAGTGACCCAAACCCAACAAATCTCTCCCTCACGACTAAGTGAAGGATCCAGCCATCAAGCAACAAGTCTCAAGCTTCTCCTTTGGCAATGTTTTAGTCATCATGTCAACACCATTATCATTTGTATAAACCTTCTCTAGCTCTAGCAACTTGGAATTCACCACATCTCGTATCCAATGATACCCAGCATCAATGTGCTTCGGCCTTGCTTGAAAACTAGCATTCTTACCAAGATGAATGGCACTCTAGTTGTCACAAAATAAAACATACCATTCCTGCTTGAAACCAAGCTCAAGAAGAAAGGATTTCATCCACAACAACTTCTTGCAAACCTCTGTAGCTGCAATAAACTCAGCCTCTGTGGTTGACAAAGCAACACACTTCTACAACCTTGATTTTCACGCTACAGCTCCCCCTGTAAACTTGATCATGAAACCTGATGTAGACTTTCGAGAATCAACATCTCTTGCCATGTCTGCATCAGTAAAACCAACTAGCAAAGGCTTATCACCACCAAAACTAAGACTCAAGTACTTTGAGATACCTTATAATCCATTTCACCGCATTCCAATGCTCTTTACTTGGAGTAGAGAGAAAACGACTCACTGTACCAACTATATGAGTAATGTTTGGCCTGGTACACACCATCACATACATCAAACTACCAATTGCTGAGGCATATGGAACTTTCTTCATCTCTTCCTTCTCTTTATTTGTAGAAAGACACTGATTGACACTCAACCTGAAATGAGGAGCAAGTGGGCTAGCAACAAGTTTAGCCCCAGTCATACTAAATCTTTGAAGTACCTTCTTTATGTTCTTCTCTTGCAATAAGTATAGCTTCCTAGCATCTCTGCAACGAGTAATTCTCATGCCTAAAATTTGCTTGACAAAACCCAAGTCTTTCATAGCGAAAGACTTACTTAGCTTCTTCTTCAGCTCAGCAATCCTAGAAGCATTCATGCCCACAATCAACATATCATCCATATAAAGTAACAATATGATAAAATCATCGCCAGAAAATTTGCGTACAAACACACAGTGATCTCCAGAAGTCTTCTTGTACCCTTGCTCTCCCATAACTGATTCAAACTTCTTATACCACTGTTTGGAGCCTGCTTCAACCTATACAAGCTCTTCTTCAATTTGCACACAAAGTCTTCTTTTCCTTTCACCTTGAAGCCCTCGGTTTGTTCCATGTAAATTCCTCCTCCAAGTCACCATGAACAAAGGCTGTCTTCACATCCATCTGCTCAATCTCCATATCAAGACTAGCAGCAAAACCAAGAATTGTTCGAATAGAAGACATTTTTATAATAGGAGAAAAGATGTCATCAAAGTCAATACCCTTCCTTTGACCAAATCCCTTAACAACCAATCTGACCTTATGCCGTGGCTTCAAACTGTGCTCTTCAGCTTTGATTCTAAACACCCACTTGTTCTTCAAAGCTCTCATGCCCTTAGGCAATTTCACCAACTTATAGGTTTGATTTTCATGCAAAGATTTCATTTCATCTTGCATAGCTTCAATCCAATGATCCTTATGCTCATCTTTAATGGCTTCTTCATAACATTTAAGTTCTCCCCCATCAGTGAGTAACACCCAATCCTCAAGTGAGTAACGGGAAGAAGGAACATGCTATCTAGTAGACCTCTTAAGTGGAACAGCCGACTCATCCACAACTTCGAGGATATGAACATCTACCTCATCAACAACAGCATCACCATTAGCATTTTCAACATCAACATGCTGATCAGGAACACAATTCTGGACATCATCATGATCATCAGGTCTAGTGACATACCAGAACTAGTGTAACATCCCACCCCCTACTGGAAGGGTAAAATAGTAAAATTGGCATAAGATGAGATTAATTGGGATGTTTGAGTAGTGTCTATGCATACTGGTACTGGTGATCAGTGAATTTGTGCACATGAAATTACTGTATTTGCATACATGATATTCCCGGTAACTGGGCCTAAACAGCATTTTATTGCGATTAACGTGGTTATTGGGTTTGAAAAATTATTCTGAGTGCGCCAAAAATTGTTTTATATTTTATGGGATTTTCAGGAATTTTTCTGGAATTTTCCGGAGAAAATTCCCGAACTGGCAAAATCGCCGGTCTAAGGCCTAAAGGTGTTTTTGTTTGGAAAACATGGTTTTCGTGTTTGAAAAATTATATGGAGTGAACTGTTAAGTGTTTTACAATTTTGGGCAATTTAGGTAATTGTCAAAAAAATAATTCGGAGAAATTCCCGGAAATTCCCGGACTGGGAAAAAATTGTCAAGTGGCGAACCGGTCGCTTTTCGGCAGCGAAAATTGCTATCAAATGGCACTGCCATATGGGATATATTATTTTTGAGATTTAAATTAGGGCTATCGGACTAGAATGGGTCCGATTTTATCAGGATTTCTACATCCTATCCATTAATTTGACCTATTGCTATTTTGTCATTTTCTTCCATCTTATGCCACTTGTCCCTAATGCTTTAATGGGTTTTGTCTTTTGTCAAGCTTCCTTTCTCGGTTGTGTATAAGTGAAAGAGTGAAAGACCAACATTTCTTTGCTTTTAACCCACTCATCCGAACCCTACTTCATGCTTTCACTTCTCTCCATCGATTTTCTTCCTTCTCTCACCAAAGTAACCTAAAACCTTAAGAGTTCCTCCATGAAACCAAGCTATGTTCTTGCCATGAAGACCTTGCTCTTGCTTGGTGTTAGAAGAAGTGGTTAGAAAGAATAGGAAAGAAAGAAGTGAAGAGAATTGAAAGATTGAAAGAGTGGAAAATTGGAAGCTTAAGTAGGTAAGTTGTTTTGTTAGTTTTAATTATGCTTTGAATCATGGTGGAGAGATACATTTAATGGGAATTTTGATGCATTTATTATGATTATTGAAGCCTTACTTTGATGCCAAGTAGTGTTTGAATTGATGGGTATAAAGCTAGGTTAAGGATGACTTGAAAGAAGTAGGATAGAAGTGGTTATGGCTTGATTTTGA
>JANITW010000006.1:25013653-25026006 GCA_027564335.1 Erythroxylum williamsii | reverse complement strand
ATCGAAACCCATCACCCAATCGAAACAATACAAATAACTTACCTAGAATCTGGCGGTAGAACCCTGGAATCACAAACGTCAAGAAGAGAAAGAAGTTTCGGGAGAGAGGCTCGACGATGTTTCAGATGTTGAAGAAGAAAAACAAGTTTTGGAAGGCTTGTGTGTAAGAAGGATAGGTTTGTAAAAAGGTAACAAGCTTCAGATGCAGAGGAGATTACAGATTCGTCGATTAGATAAAGATAGCTATCAGTTGGTTTTACCTATTCTTTAAAATTGAAGAATACATATTCTTAAAGAATGGGTATTCTACGTTTGGTTCTAACCAAACGCAGGTTTAATAATTAATAAGGAATAAGTTAGGAATAGAATTGCTATTCCCTTCAACCAAACACGCCATAAGTTCTTTTCAAGTATCTAAAAGGTCTATGTGCTACTTTTAAATGAATATCTATTGGGAGCCTTTGAAAACTAAGATAATTTTTGCACATTGTAAACTATATCCGGTCTAGTTATAGTAAGATATAATAACTTCCTAATAAGTCTTCAATAAGTTGTGATATCAGATAGAGGAATTCCTTGATCTTTTGTCAACTAGGAGCTATGAACCATAGGTATACGAGTTGTCTACTTTTGGCTTATAAAGAATGTTTTAAGGGACACCAAGCATATAACAAGAACAAGTAGCAATGCGGGAGGAAGGCAAAGCAGTGTTACTCTAAAAGTTTGTAATGGTACTTTGTTTGGTCTATGAAGCTTTGGCATCTTTATTCTCAATACTATAAAGGCTGCAAATTTAAGAAGCATCCCTACGACATATAAGAAATTGAGGAACTCTAAGATCTCCTGAAAACTCATCCATGACAGGGAGATTGTCCTGTAGCCGAGCATAAAATGCTCAAAATATCCAACAATTCACAAATCTAATCTAAGAGGAAATCCAACAATTCACAAAATATCCAACTTCGTTGTGAATTGTTTGGTTAACCTAAAAAGATTTCGCGGGAAATATGGAATATGAACACATATACTGGCATAATCTAACGAAGAGAAAATTAAAATCTAACACCATTTACCTATAAATCTGAACCAATAATAATTATTTTTTAAATCATAAATTTAATACCATTTACCTATAAATCTGAACTAATAATACCTACGCTTTCATTTAGTCATTACAAACATATATCTTGGTATCTTTGGAATTAAAACACAAAAAGGTGACGATGACGACGAAGAGGTGCAGTCAGACGATGGCGACGATGGCACGCGTTGGTATGACGAGGAGGCACGATCAGAAGATGAGAGACGCGGTGGGACGACAATGATGGCAACGATAGGAGAGAAACGGGGCTACATGGGGAATGGAATAGGGGGAAGACACTATGGGAGATTTCGCTTAAATTAAAATGACGTTATTTTCGTTCTTTCTAAAACGCTGAAATAGAGGCAAATGATGATGTTTAGGACTAAAATATGCCGACGGAATTTACTGATAGTAGAGCCGTCAATAATGGTTTCTTTATCGATGGACATTTCTTATCGTCGCTATATTAGGTTGAAAAATTTTCCCGGGTTGATTTCCCTTTATATTTATTGATAGATTTTTGTTCGATTGTAAATTGAAATTTTGCTAACAATTTTACTGACGGGATATGATTTTCCGTCGGTAATTACCAACGGTTTTGTTTCCGTCGATAATTGTCTATCGTTAGAAGCTAAATTTCTTGTAGTGTTAGAACATCTTAATCAAACCCAAATCTATAAATATATTCGTAGTCATCTTATCATTAAAGAAATGAAAACAAAGATGAAAGAAATACAAGTGGAACGGGGATCGAGACACCTTGGGAAAGCAGCAGCTGCGAAGACTCGCTTCTTTTTTCTCTCTTCTTCCTCTTTCCTCTTAAGAGTGTTTCCCAATGTGGTAGTCTGAGGCTTGATTAACCATGCGCCGTTTTTTGCAAAATGATGCTATTTTTATAAAATAACACTTTTGTTATAACTGTTGAGTTTTGGGCTGATCGGACTCGTTGAACACGAGCTGGGTTGGGTCGAGTTCAAGCCTAAACGTCATCTCTAATTATACCGTTATTTTATAACAAAACATAAAAAAGATTGGTCAAGAAAATTGTCAGCAAAGAAATATTATCATTTGCCGTTATTTTTTAACCAGTAATCCATTCTTCAGATTTTTATTGAATAAATGTTTAAGAGAAATTATCTAACGATTTATCTTTCAAATCCTACAAAAACATACTGACTTCAGAACTGGAACGTCGAGAAAGCAGACTTTAGGAGCCACCGTCTGTTCCGTGTTGAACGTGCGGAAAACAACATGCTTTGGGTCCATGTCCACTGTCCTACTCCTATAGAGGATTTGAGGGCCTACATATGAGTTGTTTGTTTGAATCTACAAAGTGTAAAAGAAAGTGTCGGCGTATCGTATCGTTTCTTATATCCAGGCCCATGCCTAATTCAGTAATTCTCTGTCTGCTTGCTTAAAGGCTTTAATTATGGCTAAGATCTTAGACATAACAAAGATTCGAGTGTAACTTGTAATGCCACTAAGCAAGAATATTGAATACATACAATGCAGGCAGATAAGCTGATATTTTAAGATGATTCGCAATTATTACTATTCCTATCATCGAAAGCATGTTTTTGAAGCTTGAACTAGTTTCAACGCTTACGACTCCACTGCACTGCTCTGTTTTTGGCTTCTGGACTTCCACTCCCTCCTCTCAACTTGACTTTCTGTTCCCTATTCATAAAGCTCACTACTTGCACTTGAAAAGCAAGTCCCAGTGAAGCTCCTATCTTCAGGCCTTTTACAGTACACTTGCAAAGCATCGATCCAGCATATAATATTTTTGTATCGCTGTATGCTTTCTTCTATATTTAGATCCAAATAATCAAAAATTTCCAGCAAGAAAAAGGTATCTTTTATTTCCATTTTCAGTTTCTTCTTGTCATTTTAGTTGATCTATCCTCTTCTGTCTTTTCCCACTATAGCGAAATATGTTTCCCATCTTGTTCTCGGTGCATGTTGCTCTAAGCTCTTAGCTTTACTCGGAACTGTTGACTTTCTCTTTCCGCGTCTTTACTTGTAAGCTAGGAGATGAATTCTTTCTTGCTGGTTTGGTCCTGAATGTGACTTAGTTGTTTTAGAATTGTCGCCTTTGGATACATGTGAACTAGTAATTGAGTTCCAAAGCCTTTTCCTTTTTTCCTCTTCACCGCAATTGCATGTATTGTTGGTGTTATTTGTCCCCTTTATAATTGGCGTTTAACTTCCTAACTAAACATATATGGACAAAGTCTTGCTTTATTTTTTCCTTTCGATTTTTCCATTGTTAGGTTAGAAGAACTGTAGTTAGTGTCATCGGATCTTGTTTTCGTTCTTTGATTTAGCACCAGCAAGGGTAAAAGGCATCACTTTCCTTAAAGTGCATGTTCAGCGTCTTCAAAGATCTTACTGTAATGGCTTGGTATTGTGGTTTCGAGTATCGTATCATCGGATTCTTTTGCTAGCTTCTCTTAACTGCATCGGAATAAAGAAATTTTGTCAATTGGCTAATTTTGGTCAAATTTTTAGGCTTATTTCCTCTTAGTGCCAGCTCTTGAATGTTCAAAGACTCCGGTAGGCATGAAATTATTGTTTAGATCAAGGTTTCTTGCTCATTGTCTGATGCTGTGCTGAAGAAAGGAAACTAAGAGAAGACTATTTGAAACTTAATCTTGACCTTTTTCATCTCCATTTTATATTCTGCTAGTTTTCAGTTTCATTCAACTTTAAGTCAATTAAGATTTCGTGTTATCATTCTTTCTTAGCTCAAATATGTTGTTGGACCATTAAAATTTTGCTGTTTTTATTCTATCCCTTCCAATCTAGGTATATGTAGCTTGGAACATCTTTACCAAGAAAGATATTGCTATGGGGAGATATTCCCGTGTTGATGGAAGGAAGACAACGAACTACTGTTCTGCAGTCACCGTTGTTGTGTTTGTTGGCCTTTGTATAGTTGGTATCTGGATGCTAATGTCATCTTCTGTAATTCCAAGTCAGAATTCAGCCATACCATCCCAAGAAACTGCAAATTCTTCGATGAAAAAGGTTAGTGAAAGAAACTCTAAGCAATTTGAAGACAGTTCAGGTGATTTAGCGGGGTATGCAACCACAGAAACCGAAAGCACGTATGATTCTCAAAATGTAAACCCATCTGATGCCCAAGATGACCAAAATTTAACTGAAAAGGAGACAAAGGGTGCAGTTAAGGATAACAATGATGAAAATATTGCGATAGAGAGCACTCAGAATGGGACTCAGCTGAAGAATGTGGTTGAACAAAACCAGAATGAGAAGACTGTGTCTCAAGAGGAATCAAAGGTAGATGATGAAGATGGTGGTGGGGATGGGAAGCCAGAAGATGGAGAATCAAATAAAAATGAGGGGAGGGAATCAGAGGAGAGCTCAGGTGAAAGTAAATCTGAGTTGGATGAGGGGAATAGCAAGGTGGAGTCAACAGATGATGTTGAAAATGCGCAGGAAGAAAAAGATGTTAGTCTGGTCGAACAAAATGAAAATGACAATAGCATTGAACTTAAAAAGAAGGATCAGGGTTCTATGAATGTTTTTCCTGCAGGTGCGCATTCAGAACTTCTTAGTGAAACCAATTCTCAAAATGGGGCGTGGTTAACCCAAGCGGTGGAGTCTCAAAATGAGAAGAAGTCTCAGCAATCATTAATGTCTAAGGACCAATATGGTCGAGGCTGGAAACTTTGCAATACCACTGCTGGGCCAGATTACATCCCATGTCTTGACAATTGGCAAACTATTAGAAGGCTTCCTAGCACAAAGCATTATGAGCATCGTGAAAGGCACTGTCCTGAAGAAGCTCCTACTTGTCTTGTTCCGGTACCGAAAGGATATAGGCGTTCCATTAAATGGCCTAAAAGCAGGGAAAAGGTAAAAACTTCATATATTAACCAGTGGAACCTCCTTCTAGTTTACCTTTGCTAAAATTTGTCCTTTTTATGACTGAGACAGATATGGTACTATAATGTTCCTCACACAAAGCTTGCAGAGGTTAAGGGGCACCAGAATTGGGTTAAAGTTACCGGTGAATATTTAACATTTCCTGGAGGTGGAACTCAGTTTAAGCATGGAGCTCTTCACTATATAGATTTTGTTCAAAATGTAGGTGGTTTATCCTTTATTTCGTGTTCATCAATCATAATCTTCAAATAATCACTAATATATATTTGATTAGTGTCCTGGATTCTCTAGAAATGTTGGTAAATACGGTTTAAATATGAGTTCCTTTTTCATTTGTCATATTATATGTCATGCATCTTTAATCTGTATGCATAAACTAGTGGGCAATCTAGGAGGTTTTTATCCATTACCTGTGTATTCACTTAGTGATAAAAGATGTCCCTACCCCATCTTTTTTTGCTTTACTAAACCACTTATTCCTACACTGTTAGCAGTATAGTATTGAAATGTGTAATTGGAATTTAATTTTGTGGTCTGGAACAGTCTTTTCCAGATATTGCTTGGGGAAAAAGAAGCCGTGTAATTTTAGATGTTGGATGTGGTGTTGCTAGCTTTGGAGGTTATCTGTTTGAAAGGGATGTTATTGCAATGTCATTTGCTCCCAAGGATGAGCATGAAGCTCAAGTTCAATTTGCTCTTGAAAGGGGAATCCCAGCCATATCAGCAGTTATGGGCACCAAGAGACTACCTTTTCCCAGTTCAGTTTTTGATGTCATCCACTGTGCCCGCTGTCGGGTTCCTTGGCATATAGAAGGTGATCTGCATCTACGAAAGTAACCTCGTAGTTGAGTTTGTTATCTATATCAAATGTTTATTTAGGGTTCTCTTTCAGGTGGCAAACTTCTTTTGGAGCTCAATCGGGTGTTGCGACCGGGTGGTTACTTTGTCTGGTCTGCAACTCCTGTATATCAGAAACTTCCAGAAGATATTGGCATTTGGAAAGGTAGAAGTATCATTGAACAAGTTATATAACTTTCCAAATTTATATAAACTTTAAGATCCACAGTTTGTGGATGAGAGTTTAACATAGTTTCTTTTCTTTTCTTGGTGGTAACTGATGGCAGCAATGTCCGAACTAACAAAGTCAATGTGCTGGCATCTGGTGGTGATTAAAAAAGACAAGCTAAATGGTGTGGCAGCTGCGATATACAGGAAGCCAACTTCCAATGAGTGTTATGACAAGAGAACACAACGTGAGCCTCCTCTGTGTAGTGATACTGATGATCCCAATGCGGCCTGGTACTTCTTTTAACTCGATGAATAGACTGTCATTGACCATTAGTTTTCATGTCCATTTTTTTTATAAGAATTATTTGTGATAAATTTTTATCAAGTTCATGTAACTCATTGGGGTCCCACACTGCTTTCAGTGTTCAAACAGTACGGGGCCTTAAATCTTTAGATGTAAGTATCTGAGAAGAGGAGGACTAGTTTTGGTCATACTTTCAGGGATTAGCATAATGATCTTATGTTTTCATTCACAATGATTTTATCTACCTAAGCTTACATTTTCATATTTAATAATTTGTTCAACTACATCTTGAACAGAGGAAAAATCTTCACTGTGCTATCAACATTCTTTCATCTCAGTCAACTGTCTTGATTTTGTAACTCTGATTTTTCCATGTTAAGCATAATTATAGGGACAATCTATGGTTGTTCTAGTAATGTGACTAAATCTAGCAACAAGACCTCCATTAATTCCCTTAAGAAAGGGCGTTCAGGCTTTCCTTATGGGCCCAAGCACTCGCATTGATGTGACATTGAACCTGAAATATGTGTTTGTATAAAGTTTGATATTCACAAGTTTCATGTGCATAATTTATGAAGACATTAGTACACTGCAGAGATGTTACACCAACATTGTTTTTTTCAGGAATGTGCCTCTTGATGCATGCATGCATAAAGTGCCTGTAGGTGTGTCAGAGCGTGGGTCTCGCTGGCCTGAGATGTGGCCACTAAGGTTGGAGAAACCACCTTATTGGCTGAAATCTCAGGTTGGAGTATATGGTAAAGCTGCTCAAGAGGATTTCAGCAATGACTACAAACATTGGAAAACTGTTGTCTCCCAGTCTTATCTGAACGGGATGGGAATAAATTGGTCTTTTGTGAGGAATGTGATGGACATGAGAGCTGTATATGGAGGGTAAGAAATTTAAGAATGTTTTAATTTACTCATGCAAGAGGGTACATGTATCTGATTCTTTCAGGAAGCAGAACTATAGCTTTACAATTTTGACGTGCAAAATATCCAATTAGGAACCTTATGTTTCCCCTGGGTGAATATACTTTTTTGTGTTACAGATGTGTTTGGTTGTTTCATGAGCGTCATGCGCTCAGCCTTGTATCCTACTTTTATCTCTAACTTTGGCCATCATTCACATCCTAAATGCATTTGCTAATACACGTCCATGTTTTAGGTTCGCTGCAGCTCTGAAAGACTTAAAAGTATGGGTTATGAACGTAGTCCCTGTTGACTCACCAGACACACTTCCAATAATTTACGAGCGTGGTTTATTTGGCATATATCACGATTGGTGTCAATCATTCAATACCTATCCCAGAACTTATGATCTTCTTCATGCTGACCATCTCTTCTCCGATTTAAAAAAGAGGTGTTGCTATCGTCCATCAGCTCTCTTTCCAATTCAGTATCTAAAGAAGTCCTGTGTTGTTTGATTTCTTTTTTTTAATTTTTTCTCTGGCTACAGGTGTAGCTTAGTGGCTGTAATTGCAGAAGTTGATAGGATATTGAGGCCAGAAGGAAAGCTGATGGTGCGTGATAATGGTGAAACAATCAGTGAGATAGAAAACATTGTTAAGTCCCTGCAGTGGGAAATCCGCATGATTTTCACGAAAGACGGCGAGGGGCTGCTTTGTGTTCACAAGACTTTATGGCGTCCAGCCGAGACAGAAATGATAATGTCGGCTATTATTTGAACACAATGCCATCTGTGGTTAGACTTCAAAATTTAATAGCTAGTGTATGCTGTCACCAAAGAGGGTTCAAGTTCAGTGTAACCTATTTGGTGTCCTTTTTCTAGGCTCTGTCATTAGTTTACCACCATTCTCAGTGAAATTGTAGAATGCACGATTTACGCGTAAGGGAATACTTGTGCTCGATCCTTGTGAGTTTGGCTGAGTATTCATGTTGTAATCAGGAACGGAGCCAGACTCGACTCTAAGGGGGGGCCGGGGGTTAACATCTAAATGTAAAAATTTTTTTTAAAGGGGGCCACTTATATTTATAATTTTAAAAATATTAATTATATAAGTAATTTTTTTAAAAAATTTTTGAAAGGGGGGGCCATGGCCCCCCTTTCTTATAAGGTAGCTCCGTCACTGGTTGTAATCTTGCCGTAAATGAATGAGGGAATCAAGTGTATTTGTTTGAGATGTTTCAACATCTTTCAGAAATTGGAACTAATTGTTTTGGATCATGGAATATTTCGTTAGGGTTTGATCACCCAAACTGATATGCTTAAACAATCTTGCATGTCACCGTATTGTGTAGCGGAAACGCTTTATTTTTCGTCATATGTACGGTAACGAGGTATAGGATATTGTATTCGGGAAAGAAAATGAGAACACATGGAGGGTTATGACGTGTTCTTGGATAAGTAAAATTTCACCATAAAGTAATCTTAGCGAAGGCTTAATTTTTTTTTTAATACACAAGGGAATCTACAATACTAATGTAACGCTCTTAGGTATATAACACCTAACACATCATGTCGGATGAGCTCTTAAATGCTGAAAGGGGGCTCATGTAGTAAATAAAGTCCTGAGTTGCACATCCCTTCGAGACGAGCGAAGGCTTAATTTTTGTTTTCCCTTGGGCCATGTTTGTTGAATGTTTAACAAGAATTTCCTTTGCCATACTGGAGGCCATCCGATGGGATGTTGATTTTATCCGAACCCCAGAGATAATTGTCGCACCAGGATATTTCTAGCGTCCCCTAAACGCCAAGCTCACTATATAATACCCACTAATTCATTGACACATCGTGTGCAGTTGTACTTGAAACACGAGAAACTAATGTTGTTTTCGGAATTAAGAGAATTGCTACAGTAACTTTACAACCAGCTACTGTAATCGTCACACCTGCTTCAGTTCTTTGTGCCGCAGCCAGCCACTGACCCTTGTCCCCCTGCCATGCATTCCACCACCCACACCGCCAAAAAAGTCAGGCTGCGTGAGAGGGAAGAGGACCCTCCTCCTATTGTACAACCAGAGTCACAGCCTCCTCCAAGTTATAGTGTCGCAGTATCGGGTTCATCCAACCAGGCCACCCCAGCCAGTACCCTCCCATGGTCCGAAGACCCTATCGAATTAGAAGATGGAGACATTAACCTGGTGCAGGGGCCTCATGGTTTAGGGATTGATCTGTCCTCTACCTTTTGCACCAAATTGGACACAATCTGGGCACAAGCGATTGTGATCAAGCTGCTGGGAAGAAAGATGGGGTTCAATTTACTCCGGGATCGTCTCATCTCCCTGTAGCATCCGACTGGTCCCCTGAAATTCGTGGATTTGGAGAATGATTTTTATTTGGTGAATTGTAAAGAAAATCGGGACTATATTCATACCTTGACGCAGGGTCCTTAGATTGTCGCCGGCAATGTTTTGTTAGTCCAACCGTGGACACCTACATTTCACCCATCCTCAGGACGCGTTACACACGTGGTAGATTGGGTTTGCTTTCCCGGTCTTCCCATTGCCCGTTATCATCCTTCCATTCTTCAAGCGCTTGGTAATCTGGTGGGGAAAACCGTGAAGATCGATGAGACAACGCTCCTCATGTACAGGGGACGCTTGGCGCTGGTGGCAGTCACCCTGGATCTCTCAGTGTCCTGCTTCGATCGGTTGTTGAGTTAGACGGGGAACTCATTCAGGTTGCGTAAGAGGGTCTCCCCCAAATTTGCTTCCAATGTGGACGGGTCGGCCATGGTTCGGACCAATGCCCAACGCGTCCAGCGCCTCTGCTTGCTGAAGGGACCTCTGCTTGCTGAAGGGACCTCCTTCGAGGTGCCCCCACCTCCAGCGGCCACCGTTTCCAAAGACGATCCATCCACCAGTTCTCCACCGTCAGATACTTATGGCCCCTTGATGCAGGTGTCACGCCGGACTCGCCGGCCTCCTCCTCCTCCGTCCGAATCTCACCGTGACAGCCCCCCCAAGGGAGGTCTGATGGTCCTCGTGGATCGAGGTTCGCAGCACTCACCCACGATGAGCAGTCTGACACTCCAACGGGCGACTCCCCAACGGTCGACGCTCCTCACTCCCTCGTTAATCCCTTCTCGTCCTCTACCGACCAGCGGACTCCTCACAATTCACGACTCTCGTCCAGACGGGACGTTAGGCAGACGAGGGGCTCGAGTAAAGGAGCGGCTGGAAGTCACTCGAAGCACCAGGGGACGACGTCGTTCCCCACCTTGCTGGGTCCATCCGTGGGCCAGGCTTCTTCCACCAGCATAGTGATCTCTGCTCCAACCCAGATGCTTCCCTCCATGGGCTAGCCTGCCCCCATGGGCCCTGCCTCCTTTCCTCTCCCCCAGGCCACCTCCTCTGCAGGCCCACTGCCTCCAGCCCTTCCTTGCCGCAGCCCCAGCCTTCGGCCCATGGTCCATCCGTGCCCCTTCGTCCCATGTGGCCATTTCCTTACCGTCACACGAGGCCTTGGTCTCTCCGGATCAGACCTAGCCTCTGTCTACCCCCGTGGGCCTGGTCACTGTGGCCATGGACGTGGCCCATACTGATCCCACAGGATTAATGGACACGTCGCCTATTCCCCATCCTATTCATGCGGGTCCACCTCCTCGACCCCCCAACCCGTGTCCCATCCAACAGTGCGCCGAGGCCGCGCCAGCCCCTCCCGATAGCACGATGGAAGAACTTGTTCCCCCTCAAGTATTACTTCCTAGTCACGATCCCAATGGGCCCGTTGTCCCGGTTCCGACCGAATCGAGCTAGTTCCCTTTCATCTGATTGCGTTTATGACGATTTTTATCTGGAATTATCAGGGGGCTGGAGGTCAGACCTTCAAGCCCATTATGCGAAATTATCTACGTCTTCATAAGCCTCGATTAGTGGTCTTAGTTGAACCTCGTATTAGCGGTGACCGCGCTAGACATATTATTCGTTCTTTGGGATTCTACAATTCCTTCCGGGTCGAGGCTATGGGTTACTCGGGCGGGATCTGGCTGCTCTGGACAGAGAATGTAGGCGTACGCATTCGTCTCGCGCATCGACAATTTATTCATGCTCGAGTACAGTGGGATCACCTGATTTTTGACTTTACTGCTGTATACGTGAGCCCCACCTACGCGCTTCAAAAGTACCTTTGGCATTATCTGGCCAACCTTGCTCCAAATATCACAATCCCCTGGCTTATAGGCGGGGATTTTAATGCTAAGCTGGAAAGTGCCGATAAACTCGGGAGTTCCCATTCCCAACCCATTATTAATTTGCACTTCAGAGATTGCATGTTTCAGTGCAACCTCCAGGACCTTGGCTTTTCCGGTCCGCGATTCACTTGGAAGCGGGGTCCTATTCGAGCCCGACTCGATCGAGCTTTCGGTTCTCCCTCTTGGTTTACCGCGCATCCAAGTTCTTGGGTTACCCATTTGCCTTTTCTCAAATCGGACCACCGGCCTCTCCTAATTCGGTTCCAAGCCCCTGACCCCCACTATCCTTCGCGTCGGCCTTTCCGATTTCAATCTGCTTGGCTGACTCACGATTCCTTCTCACAAGTGGTAGCTGATAACTTATTCGAACCCCACCCCGGTGAGACATGGGTCCGACGTCCTACGTGACATCTGAATGCGCAACCCACGAGGGAGGGATTCCTCACCACGAAAGAAAACTTGTTTCCAGAAATTAACCTGCAAAAACATGAACCTTGTGCTTATAACCTTGCAGGGTCATTAGTTGTAACTCCACATTCGTGGCAAGCACACACTAATTAACCACCAAAATCATAAGTTGACTTACTCATACAAAATGTAGCCTTAAGCCTCGAGTTTGTTTTGAAGCAAGAATCACTTCAAACGGAGTTATATAACTCAAGATATGCTTAAAAAGACAAAAAGGGCTCATACTCCAAATATGTTTTCCTAACCGACCTCTCACTTACTTTAATGCAAACTCTCTCAAATCAAGTCCAAATGGTACCAATTTTTATGGAGAGAAATATATATGTCTTAGGAATATAATGGTCAAGTCTCACCTCAATTGGAGGTCAGATGAGGGAGTTATGCCCAAAAGAATAGATTATATTCACACCCTAAATCAATT
>JANITW010000006.1:24999772-25013553 GCA_027564335.1 Erythroxylum williamsii | reverse complement strand
ATGACATCAAGGTTATGCCTTAATCTTAACTTATGCCAATATGGTAGTTCAAAAAGAATACTTTTTTTATTCCAATTAAACTCTCCTTCCAATCTCCTTCTCCTCTTATTGTTGGGATGCTTGCCATAACATATATTCTGCATATGACTTAATTGTTCCACCATATCATCTCCACTAATGAAGTTAGGTATAGGCCGATGATCACTCTTGCCATCAAACTTCTTGCTTTTTCTCCATGGATGATTATAAGGAAGAAAATGACGATGGCCTAAGTATCCAATCTTACTTCTTAACTTTGTAGAAGGAGTGTCCTTGTTACAAACAGGACATGCCATGTAGCCTTTTGTGCTCTACCCAGAAACAGTACCATAGGCTAGAAAGTCATTAATAGTCCACATTAAAGCTGCATGCAACCGCAAATTCTCTCCTTTTGAAACATAAAAAACATCAACACCATCCTCCCATAACTTCTTTAACTAATCTAGTAGTGGTCTCATATAGACATCAATGTCTCTACTGACCGCTTTCGGACCTGGAATAACCAACGATAGCATAAAGAATGACTCATCCATACTCATCCAATGGGGTAATATGTATGCTAAGATAACAACAGGCCACACGCTATATGAAAGTGATATATTTCCATGTGGATTGAATCCATCTGTTGCTAACCCTAGTCTAACATTATGTGGTTCTCTGGCAAACTCAGGATATAACTCATCAAAGCTCTTCCAAGCTTCTTCATCAGAAGGATGAACCATGTTATTACTGTCACCTTTAGGCCTATCATTATGTCACGTCATTTGTTTAGCGGTCTTACTTGACATGAATAATCATTGTAATCTAGACGTTAATGAAAAGTACCGCAATACTTTATGTAGTATCTTCTTACCCCTGCTATCATTAATTCTCCATCTTGATGTTCTACACTGGGGAAAACTTTCCAAGTCCTCATACTCTTTCCCATATAGGCAACAATCGTACTTACATGTATGTATCGACACATAACCTAAGCCTAGGCTCCGTAGAAATTGATTTGCTTCATAATAGGACTTTGGCAATGTTTTAACATTCGGTAATACATCCTTCAGCAGAGCAAGCAACATGTCAAATGACTTATTGCTCCACTTGTTGTACACTTTCAAATGAAGCAACTTCATTAAAAAAGACAACTTTGAAAAATTCGTACATCCCAGGTATAACTCTTCAGCAGCTTTACTCAACAATTCATGAACGCCACCCATAGTAGATTGTTCAATGCCTGTAGGACGACTCCTTCCGCCTTGATTAATTAGATGATCATTTACGAAAGTACCCACATCATCAAGCAAAGCTTGCATCCCATCATCCTCCTCATCACCATTTACTTCATTAATATCAATGCCCATCCCATCTATGTCTACATTTGTAGTGTCAAGCCTTTATTCCCTAGGCATAAATCTATATTCTGGCACTTCACCATGTAAAACCCAACGAGTATATGATTGGTCCATGCCGAATTGCATTAAATGTTCAAAAACATTTATCTGAGATCTCTTATAACAATTCATACAACGTGCACAAGGGCATGAAATGTCACACTCTTTGCCCTTTATTCTAGCGACAAAATTCATAAACATCCTTACTCCATCAATGTATTCACAAGAAACCCTTACACTGTTCATCCAACTCTTGTCTATATAGCAAAAAATACCTATCAATTCAATCTAAGAATGAGAACATTATGTATTGTTACTAAGCGAAGGATGAGGAAAGGTTTACCACGTACCTAAATGTAGTAGTAGAAAAGCTAACTGTTAAAGTAACAAAACTATTTTTTTGATAAACTACGTTTCTAAGAATTTTAGCTTTGCTCTACACATACTAATAAGTATAATTTGTATTATTATTTTATAAACTATACGGAGAACTAGGGAGAGAGCAATAAAAAAAGTCATAAAACAAATTAAGCAAAATATGACATTTCATTTCTCTATTTATGTATGAATGCAGGATCCTTACTTTAGCATAATTGCATAGAACAAAATATGGCATTTCTTATAGCAAATTCAATAGCTATAGTATGAATGCAAACAAACCAATTAACAATCCAGCAACTTTATCCTTATAAGTTTGCATACCTGGTTCTTGTTTTCCAATGGCTCCTCCAACTATCTCCTCCTCACACTTGCAAATAGTACCTGTCATAAAGCATGAAAAATTAGAACTAAACTTTTGCAATTGAATGTATAAAATCTTATGAATAGATATTGTTTAGTATAGTAACCACCAAGTTAATGGACACACCTATTTTTAGGTTAGACATGCATATGTTAATGGACAATCTGTAACTTTTAAAAGTAGCAATAAAACATTCTAATTTGTAGTTTTTTTTATAAATATAGCCTAAGGGTTACTTCAACAGTGAACGATTTTAATATCACTCACCATGTAACTAATACATTCGACACACAGTTGCTTTAAAATGGAGCTTGCTGAATGTCAAACAAGCCTAGCATAGATAAAAAATAAGAAAAGGATGGAATAAATAAGGGCTTCACCTTACCCATATTTTTGAATATGTTTCGACAAACAATCCTCTTAAATTCAAACAATAACTAACTACACTTAGCAAGTAACGGTGACTTATTTAATGTAACTATATACATGCTAAGCATATTGCATCCTTCATACATCTTGTTTACCTCGTAAGACTTGTTATTCCCTTTAGTCCAAATTTTTCTTATCTCATAATATATCACACTTATTAGTTAGCAACCTAAAATAATTTAACAAAAAATTATACTCTAAAATACAAATTTTATAATAGGATACTAAATTTTAACTATATTAAATTAAGAAATTATATTCTAATATTAAAAAATTATTCAAAAAAGTATTTAGTATTAAACAATATTGATACTTAACAAAAAAGATCTAAAATCAGTATAAATTTTGATACGATATTGTAACTTTAAGTATGAAATTTCAACCCTTACAAAATAAATTTTAAACTTAAGGAAGTATTTGTCTAAGAATTATATTGAACTTAATGAAGTATGTTTTTACTTGCTCTTTTAACATGAGGATTTAATTGAAAGGTATAAGTACGAATTATTATAAATATTTTATATTTTTAATTGAAAACAAATATTAAAAGTTGTTATTACAATGTAATTTATAGATCCATCATAGTAAGGCACATATGTGTACAAAGAGGAAGTATCTTGTTTGGGGAAAAGATTAGGAATAACAAATTTTACAAATGATGTTTGGGGTGGGGAGGGTGTGGTTATTGAACCAATGATGGTTCCGAGATATTTTGTTGATAACAAAATATAAGCACAACTAATAACCTTATTATTTTGATGTGATGCAATATAAAAACAAAATATCGTCATAAACTCAAGAAGATAGTTTATAAAGTTAATAAAGAAAAGTTGAATTTTGCAACTATCTAAGAGAAGATCAAGTAGAAAATAAAAGAAGCACAAGGAACATCAAGGTTATTATTTACCTTGTAATATTAATTGTAATCTCATTTTGTTACTTTGGTAGTCTTAAAGGCTCACCATGTTTAAACATTTTATCTTACTTCATTATACGAAGTATTGAAGCTTTTGTTCTTAAAAGAAAAGTCCCTTGATCTTTTAGACATTCTTATAGAGACAATTTGAAAAATATTTTAATTATAGTTTCACTAAATTAGTCAAGCTTGAGTATTTGAAATCTTAAAATTATATTTTTAGAGAGTGATCAACCAATACAAGTTAAAAGTATAAAATTTGAGTTTAGTGGATTAATATGCCTTAGTGGTCAACCAATCTCTCAATGAATAGGATATTTGTGTATGTTACATTGATCCATCATAATCACTTGTTTTTAGCTACAACAGGAACCAATCTCAAAACCTTATAAGTACTCGTATTCTCATTGGTTCCTTCATAGAGAAACGTTTGTGTCATATACATATATATAGACTTTCATTGCCTCGCATTTGTGTAAGTAAACCTCTTCGGAATTATCAAAGTAATAAAGTCATATACTTCTTTACTGAAAAACGATTCTTTACTTTAAAAAAGAGTTAACAGTATCAACGGACACTAAACTATATTGCTTTTACCTTAACTTTGTTACATTATTACTTAAATTCATTGTTAAAATTTGTTATATTATATTATAGTTTCATATTTTATAAATTGTGTTTATTATTACACTAAATTTATCAACCCCCCAATTTTTCCCTCAACTGAGAGTCACTAGAAACTAATATATTTAATTAACTGTAACTTAAATTAACTAATATATTTATTAATACTAGTTAGTTCGATGCTTGGCCTTTAATCATCAACTCACTAAATAATATACTTGAAACAAATAGTGTGTTTCTATGTGATCTCAACAATTTATTAAACATACCACTCAAAGGGACTACACAATTGCAAACATATTTGATAATAAACATAGAAAAACTAGGAAATAAAGTGCAGGCACATGCTTAGGAAGGCTTAAAACACTATAAAGACTATACAATGCTAAGCATTGAAAAGACTGAAGAGTAAATACAAGTCACATTAATATTTAAGCCAATAATTCACCCCATGTATTCAACAAATAAATTGTTTAAGCAAATTAAATAAATAGTAGACTCCTCACATCAAGTATATATAGACATTGAATTAACAAAATCATCCATAATACAAACGTGATTCAAATCCATAAATCCTCTTAGATCTTTCATCGAACACTTCAAATGCATTTTTCCTTAACATACTATCACACAATGCAAAGTCAAATGCATTGTATTAAATATAATCAAAACAAATGAATAAGCACTTTTAAATCTGGAGAAAACCGTGCACTTTAATCGACTCAATAAACAACATTTTAGCTGACATTAATTGTAAGCAAAATAGTTGAATTACTTACCTCATCCAACACTCCGACTGTAGACGACAGAAGGATGTCAACTGGTGAAGCAACCTCTAACGATTCCAAGGGCAACAGAAGATGAGAGAGGGAAGGTGGCTCAAGGGAGAGGGAAGGTGGCTCGACGGAGAGCTAAACACGGGAGAGTGAGATGAAACTCTTTTTTCATTTACACAGAAGATGAGAAAACGTTGTTATGGGGGTGGGGACACGACGTCGTCTCATCTCCTTAGAGGGCAGGAGTTTGAAATTAAAAAACAACGTTGTGTTGTTTTGGTGGGGCTAGGGGAAGAACGTTAATTACCTGGCCTTTCCCAATATTTAACTCTCCACATCGGGCTAAGTATTTTGCAACGTCTTACTAACAAAACGACGCCAAACACTTCGTTTTTCCACGACGTCTGCATACAACGTCAAGGAATCTTAGCTCATTTCATGAAGTTTGGAAAAACGTCACGAAAGCCTTCTACATTTCACGACGTCTTCTGGGAAAACAATGCGAAATGTATGTTTTTGTTGTAATGTTTATTAGATATTGGAGCCATTTTTGATAGTCTATCGAGTATGTATCCGAGCCGTTTTAAACAAAAATGTTTCTTCAATAAACAGGCCAGCCTACAAAATGACATGTCCTGACGATTTTAGAAAATAAATAATAATTAATCATAGGAGTTGATCGTATCGTTGGAATCTCATTTTCGTGTTCTCTTAGCAAATTTTTGTATCCTGAAAAATTTTTCGATGGAATATTATTACAAAAAAGTCATACTCGTCGATATATTAGGCGGGAACACTTGCCACAATAAACTAGCGTTAGGGATTTACAAACAGATCTATATTTTAACATTATAATCGCTCCGTCGATAAATTTACGAATAAATGTTTGATTCAATAATCAAGCATCAGGGTTTACCGATGATAATGTGGTCCGTTGGTGATGTTCCAACAGTAGGGCACTCTGTCATTAGCTTCAGCTTAATCATTTTAAATAAGTCAAAAACTTGTCATTTGGTTTAATACCAAACGATTTCGTTTTTGTTTGGGCCTAAACCCATCCTGAACCTTCCCCCTTCATTTTTTGCTCTATGTTTTCACCATCTTTTCTCCTCACCATCACTCATCGTCGTGGATCATCTTTGTCGCTCGTTTTTTCCTCCTCATCATTGCTCACCCATCGCATGTCATAATCGTTGTCTTCCTTTAATCGTCGGTTGAGGTAACATTTTATTCTTTGATTGTTTTTTCGATGTCATTGAGTTTTGTTTGTTACTATGTTTTGTGTACTGCTTTGATTGTCATTGTCTTCTTTTCATTGTTTTGGCTATCTTCTTTGGCCATCAGCTCACTCTAGCTCGGTCATCTTTTTCCTTCAGTGCTTCAGTGACTTCTTATGCATTTCAGTAGAGGTAAATGGGTTTTGTCATTTACTAGGTTTTTGTGCACTTAATTTAATTTAGGTATTTATTTGTGGTTTGAACCTCCCATTTAAACTTGCTACAATTTTAATGTAAATAGCCTGCACCAGCTGAAACTTATTTGTCATATGAACTTTGGTTCGGGGCTTTAAATTTTAAGTATTGTTAATCTAAATTTTATGTGTTGTGTTGCTAATCTAAATTATTAGCTTTAAAATTTAAGTATTGTTAATCTCTATCATTAATACATTTTCTTATTGGTTGTGTTTGGTTGTTACATTCTTAAAGTTGGGTTTATTAACGAATTAATATAGGATGCATTTGAATTATAGTTTCAAATATCTGAATTTTGTCAATGGGCTATTTCATTGATAGTCTCTGAATTTATTACATTTTCTTTATTTTTTATGTTCTCACCTCATTTTTGGTTCAATTTTTTTCTATTTTTCTTTACGTATATTTGTTTTGTCATAGAATTAATAAATGAGTGATTTTAGGAGTTTTAAGAAACTTTAATATAGGATATTGGTTAAGTTGTCTTACAAATGGCATTACAGATTGAGGACTATGTTTTTGTTTATACATCAATATAAGAGAGGTTTGAATGTTAAACAGATATACTATGATATTACTACATATGTGACTATATAATTGACAAAATAAGAAATCAAACAACTAGCCAATTCACTGGAGAGTAAGAGTAATGGATGTTTGAGAACACTAGTTGACCACACTAAGGTATTAGTTGACTTGTATGTCCTGTTAACTCTAAAATCAACCTTAAAACTTAAATTTAAATATTAAATCAAATAATAAATCATGAAAAAATCAATCAAGGTAAATAAAAACATTAATAGAGTCACTTACCAAAATGAGTTCCAACAATCATCCCTAATTCTATTTTAATTTTGCAAAATCTATTTTCACTCATTGTTTTAGTAAAAATGTTAGCCAATTAATATTGTGTATCCATGAATTTTGACTTAATATCCCTTTTTTTTAACATGATTTCTAATAAAATGGTACTTATATGTGCTTGTTTATAGTGTGTTGAATGAGGTATTTTACAAGATAAATGGCACCAATATTATGACACATAATAGGTATCTTAGTAACGTCTATTCCATAGTCTCTAAGTTGTTGTCTATGCCATTGGATTTGTGCACAACAACCACTAATTGCCATATATTTGAAATACACAGTTGATAAGGAAACTAAATTTTATTTCTTACTAAACCATAAGACTAATGCATGACTTAGGAATTAACAAGTATCATATGTATTATTTCTATCCAAAAGATTGCTAGCATAATTCGCATTTGAATAACCAATTAATTCAAAGAAAGTATGCTTAGCATGCCAAAGTCTTAATGACACGATACCACAAAAGTATCTAAGAATGAACTTAATGACTAAAAGGTGGGATTCTTTAAGACTGGATTAAAATATATCATACAAGCATATGCTAAACATTATATTTGGCCTACTTATGTTAAGATAAAGCAAACTATCAATCATATCTCAATAAAACTTGACATCAACTAGCTTTCCCTCTTCATTTTATTCAATTTTGTTATGATGCTCATAGATGTCCCTTATGGTTTAGCTTGATCTATTATGAAGCATTTGAGTAATTTTTTAGGTTCTTTGCTTAATTTAATACCTTCCTTTTTTTACTTGATTTGGAGTTCAAGAAAGAAGCTAAACTCTCCTATCATACTTTTCTAATTTGTTAATTATACATTTGGACAAATCTTTCCATAGACTCTTATTAGTGGCACCAAAATTAATGTTATTTCAACATAAATTTGAACAATCAAAATATCATGCTTGTGTGTTTTAGTAAAGAGTGTAGTGTCAACTTTACTTATAAAGAACTTAACTTATCATACAAAGCTCTAGGAGCTTGTTTCAACTCATATAGGGCTTTTGAAAGTTTGTAAACATAGTTAAGTGCATTATGTTTTTCAAACCAGAGAGGTTGATCAACATAAACTTCTTCTTGAATAAAAACATTTATAAAAACACTTTTAACATATATCTTACATAATTTGAAGTTCATATAGGAAACAAATGTAAGCAAGAGCCTAATAGCTTCTAACTTAGCCATTGGAATAAATTTTTCCTCAAAGTCTATGCCTTCCTCTTGATTGTACCCTTTTGTCACCAATATAGCTTTATTTCTCATAATGGTACCTGGTTCATCTAATTTGTATTAAAGGACCCACTTGGTACCTATGATTTGATGATCTCTAGGTTCTAAAGTCTACATCTTATTCATCTCAAATTAGTTTAACTCCTCATTCATAGCTAGATCCCAACTTCCATCACTAAGAGTTTCTTTTGGAAGGTTTAATTTGAGAAACGAAAGCAAGATGAGATAAGTCTATAAGATGATATCTAGCGATTACTCTTGCTAAACAACACTTAGATTTTAATTTGAAGGATGATTCTTCTTAAATTTCCAAACTTTTTGGAGCTCCTCATCCTTCTTATCTCCTTCATTTGGTTCGACAATATGCTCATGAGAGGTAGGCTGGTAAGCCCTCTTGTTTTCTTCAAGGACGAATTACTCTAACTCCTTAGATATACCTACATCATCATCTTTAAGAACTTTCTTAGATACAATAGTAGATTCATCAAACACACTATGTAAAGACTCTTTAATAATAAGACTCTTCCTATTAAATACCCTGTAGACTCTTTAATAATAGCCAACAAATTCCTTTATCCACATTTGAATCAATCTTTTTAAGTTATTTTTAGTATTAAAAATTCAGCATTTACATCTAACAAAATTTAAAGTAACTAATTTTTGGCTTCTTCCCATTCCCAATCTCATGAAGGGTTTTATCCAAGTTGGTCTTATGTAGAGTCTATTTAAACTGTAACATGTTATAGCCATAATTTTTGCCCAAAGATATGTAAGGAGATCATACTCATTTATCATAGTCTTAACTATTTCTTACAAAGTCCTATTTTCCCTCTTAACAAGCCCATTTTATTAAGGGGATCTTCTATTAGAAACATTATAAAAGATACCATTATCCTCATAAAAAAGTTTCAAATCTTTCATTCTCGGACTTCCTACTATCTCTCTCCTAATAGATGTAATAGGGAGTTTTTTTTTCATTTTGAACCCTTTTTACAAATTTAAGAAATTCCCCAAGCATTCATCTTTTTAATTAAGAATAAAACACCTGGAAATCTACTAAAGTCATCAACTATGATAAAATAATAAAATTTTCCACTTGGACTAACAACTCTAGCTGGTCTAAATAAATACATATGAAGTAGTTGTGAAAGTATAGTGGAAGTTATCAACTTTTTACTCTTGAAAGAGCTTTTGTTTTGTTTTCCTATTTACAAAGCTCTATAAATCTTATCCTTATTAAATTTTACCCTTGCAATTTTATTGATAAGTTATTTAAAGTTGAGATTAGAGATAAGGTCCATGCTTGTATGTCCAAGCCTTTTGTGCCAAATCCATACATTTTAACATTTTTATTATTGCTAAATTGCCATTTTACATATACTTAATATTAGGTGTTGCATCAATCATCTATGCTAATATGAGAATATATAGCATGATTATGAGTAAATTTGTTAAATTTTTAGGTTTTAAAATCATGATGAGATGATCTAAGTCCATAAACTACTATAAGAAAACACTTAACTAAAGTTACAATATGAAGATTATTTATTTCAAAGCTTTTGATTATATCAATTAAAACTTCATTCTAGCTTTTATGATTTCCTATCTAGCTTACTTTCGGATTTCCTATCTAGCTTACTTTATGATTTCCTATCTAATTTTTTTTACAAAATGTGAGAAATTGAAGATGTACAACATATGATGTAAGGATGATTTTTTGTTTTCATGTACAGTTAACCATCTTTTCTCCTCATCGTCGCTTACCCATTGCGTGTCATTGTGGTCATCTTCCTTTAATAGTCGGTTGAGGTAACATTTTATTCATTGATTGTTTTTTACGTCGTTGAGTTTTGTTTGTTACTGCATTTTGTGTACTGCTTTGATTGTCATTGTCTTCTTTTCTTTGTATTTTGTGTACTTAGTTTAATTTGGGTATTTGTTTGTGGTTTGAACCTCCCATTTGAACTTGCTACATTTTCAATGTAAATGGCCTGCACCAACCGAAATAAAGAATGAAGAAGAAGTGTAGAAGTGATATTTTTGTGTGTATATAATGTGATGTATATCTACCTATTTATCAAAAAGTGTACATGCCTTCCACTATGTTGGCATGTGCAAATCTTTACACGCATCTTTTTTAATATAATAATAATTTTCTTCTAAACATATTAGATAATTTATAAATGTTACGATAATTATTAATCAAATTATTCATATTTTTATCTTTACTTATTATATTTTTTACTAGTACATAATTAATTTAGGTAAAATATCAAACTTCTATCATTTATTTTAAATTTCAATAACAATATATAAACCATTCAATTAAAAATTCCAACTTTATAAAATTAAGTAATTCATTTAATGTAATTAATAATATACTTCATATAATTTAAATTTATTAATAACTTAAATAATAGCTAAATTATCTGTTGTATTAAAACAATGAGTACTATACAAAATTTATTAATAAATGCATTTAACTTTTATGAAAAGTTACTAATAGATCAACTCAAACTAGTAATTGCAAGGTTCCCATACCAAAGCAAGCAGCTATTGCTTTTTCCTTTCACGTCCTTAAGTGGGTCTTTGAAATCTCTTCTAACATATATGATTAGAAACAAGAAAAAAAGATCTTTAGTTAATAAATATTTGGCATAATAATAAGGAATTTGACAAATTGTATTATAAAAAAAGATAAAAATATTTTTTATAATAATTGAATCAAGGTTATTAATATTAAAAGCTTACTAAATAAATAATTAATCAATGTATAATAATTTATAAATTAAGTAATTTAAAAATTAAATAATACAATCATTTCAATTGATATTTAAAACATATTTATTTTTAATATAATTCTATTTTTAATTAATACTTTTTTTCAACAAAATTTAAATTTAAAGTAGTCAAAACATTTTTATTCCAACTCGAATTTTATAAATAATTTTGCGATATTCGAGAATACAGATAAGATATTTGCCAAAAATATCAAAGAGGGACTCAAAATCTATACATTTATTAATTAACTTTTGATATTAACCTATAACCTGTGATGCAGCTTCCATGACGCTTATCGGTGAAAATTTCCATGAGCCTAGGAGTCACAAAAAGAACTTATTTTCTTGATTCACAGGTGTAAACAATGCCATATTCCATAGTTTTGAAATCAATTGTAGGTGATTAATTTAATTGGTTAATACTTAGGGGATGTTCTGTAAAGTTTAGATGTTCTGTAAACTTTGGAGAACATAAAGCATACTAACTATGGAGTCACTATTTGAAATTAATAGTTTTGCATAAATGAGTAATGTTGATAGATCTTGGATGTATAGATGATTAACAACTGATGGATTCATTAATCTTGAGTTTGTTAAGGGAGTTGAAGCTTTTATTCATTATACATGTTCTCAACCTGCATATATGAATAGCCCAAAGATCAAATGTCCATATAAAAAGTGCAAATACATTCATTTCGTTCATATTAATGAAGTTAATAAGCATTTTCTAAGAAAAGGGTTTGCTCCAAATTATTTTGAGTAGACACGACATGAGGAACCATTGATTTGTAGCACCTCGAGGGGTAATGAAGTACAATCATCAATGAACTTAAATGAGTTTGAAGGGGGGATTGGATTTAGAAAAAAATAATATGGATGCAAATGAAAATCTTTACATGCAAATGGTTTATGATGCAATCGGTTATACCTTTCAAGAAAATATAGAAAATTTTGAAGAAGATGCAAACCCACATGCAAAATAGTTTTTTGACTTACTACACTTAGTTGACCAAGAATTCTGCCCAAATTGTGAGAATTTGACTCAATTGTCTTCAATTGCTTGAATATTGAACATAAAGTCTGAAGGGCATATTTCTGGTCATAGTTTTGATAAAATTCTTGGATGGTATAATGAAGCTTTGCCTCCTAATCATACAAAGGTTGATAGTTTTTACAATATAAAGAAACTTATTGGGGGTCTTGGTTTGCCTGTTGAAAAGATTGATTATTGCAAATTGGGATGTATGTTATATTGGAGAGATGAGGTGGAATTACAATAGTGCAAATTTTGTGGTCAATCTAGGATCAAGTCTAGAAAGTGTTTTATGAAACAGAAATTAGTACCGTGGAAGCGGATGTATTATTTCCCACTAACTCCCAAACTTCAAAGACTAAATGCTCTGATATTTGTAACATCCCACCCCCTACTGGAATGGTAAAATAGTAAAATTGGCATAAGGTGAGATTAATTGGGATGTATGAGTAGTGTCCATGCATACTGGTACTGGTGATCCGTGAATTTGTGCACATGAAATTACTGTACATGCATACATGACATTCCCGGTAATTGGGCCTAAACGGCATTTTAGTGGGATTAACGTGGTTAATGGGCTTGAAAAATTATTCTGAGTGCGTCATAAATTGTTTTCTATTTTAAGGGATTTTTAGGAATTTTTCTGGAATTTTTCGGGGTTCTTGCCCGGACCGGAAAAATTCCAACTGACTGACTGAGTGACTTTCTCTGTACTAAAAAGGACTGCCTAATGGCGTTGGATTATGGAATAAATAATTGTGGGAATTGTTATAGGACCATTAGCATATGTTGGATTAAGATTAAATGAGATTAGTGTTATGATTAACTTATGTTAATTAAGTTCATTTTTGTCTTTTTCAAAAAGAAAAATGCCAAGTGTCCCACCTCTTTAAGGCTTTTGTCTTCTTCTTCTCCTTGATTTCGGTGGATTCACATTAAATAGGTGAGAAAAAGGAGAGTTCTAGCTCATTCTTCACTCCATCATCCGAAACTCCCCATACCTTCCATCTCCATTGATTTTTCTTGTTTTCTTCTTCTTCTTTAAGTTACTTCCTTCCACCTTGAGAACCTCCCTTACATGTATACAAGTTACCTTCTTTTCATGATAATCAACTCCTTGTGTGAGGATTAGAAAGTAGAGAAAGTGGTGTAGTATTGAAGAGAGAAAAGCTTGAATTAGGTAAGTTGTATTGTTAAGCTTTAATTAAGGTTTAATTATGAATTTATGAATCATAGTAGTTAGTTGCATTGATTGGAAGTTATTATTCATTATATATGATGTATAATGCATGGAGGTCATGAAACCTATGGTTTAAATTGTTGGGTTTAAGACTAAGTTTAAGTATGACTTGAAAGTTGTATGATTGAAGTGTTTTTAGCTTGATTTTGGATTGTATATTGATGACTAAACTAGCATGAAATGTAAGAGGTAAGTGCTGCCAAATTATGGTGGTTATTCCTAGTGAATGTAGGCATGATATAGGGACTGA
>JANITW010000006.1:24967874-24983068 GCA_027564335.1 Erythroxylum williamsii | reverse complement strand
TGCACCTAAACCATGCAATGCCATTCCCAAACCATTCCAATCCATTTCCATAAATGATTAAGCAACATACATTGAAAATTTTATTCAAATGACGAATATAATATTGAATTAAAGGAAACATGTAATGAAGTTAAAACGTTAAAGATCAAGTTGGATAGAAGAGGAAGCAAGCACAACAGTTAATTGACTCAATTAAACAAACAAATTAATATGATATGATATGTTAACAAAGTTATAGAATTTAATTTATCCACTATGTAATGATATGTTATAATTGTTGGACATTAGTTGACATTCTCCGTTAATGCAAATGACTAAAAGGAGACGTGTAATGAATCTTAAACCATTCAAAGAGCAGGTTCGTAGTGTTAAACAGTTTAGGACCCATCTCATTACAAACTCTCAATTTAATAAACATCACATAAACTAAATGAAAGTACACGATTTAATGGTTACTTCTCCATTCCTCAAATATGTTCTGAGCTAAATCCTCTCTCCATTGACTCCATTCATTAATTGTCACAACACGATCAACTATTTGGGGCAAGGATGCATCTTCGCTCCGCATCTTCAAGAGGAGTGAGCTCTACAGGATCAGAAGTCATATGCAACCTATTAAAGTTGTGCAACAGGCAACATGCAAGAATTATGTGAACATGAGTGGCTGCTGCATAAAACGATGGATTTCTAAGAATTTTCCATCGTTTTTTCAATAAACCAAATGCACGTTCAATGACATTTTTTGCAGATGAATGTCTCTTATTAAAAAGCTCTTATGGGTTCCTAGGTGCCCTTCCATCTCTTACCCACTCTTGAATATGGTATATTGTGCCTCTATACGGTGCAAGAAAGCCAGGACCATTGGTATAGCCAGCATCTACTAAGTAGTAATTCCCTATAAACAAATGACACTATTACTATTGTATTTGTAATCAAACATTTCCACAAAATTGCAAATTTATGATAATTCTTATCTTACATACCCATTGGAACTTTCAGTCCATTACGCCTAGTAACAGCATCATGTAAAACCCTTGAATCAGATGCTGAACCCTCCCATCCAACAAGAACATAAACAAAGTTTAAGTTCTTATCACACACCCTTAGCACATTAGTGCAAATTCGCCCTTTCCTACCTCTGTATCTGGATTTGTCTGAATGGGGAACTGTTATATCTATATAGGTTCCATCTAGCGCACCAAGGCAACCCTTTGAAAAACAATTCCAAGAAAAAGGTTATAGTTTAGTAATTTAATAAAGTAAATATGGCAAGTTATTGTAGCTAATTACATATACTAACCTTAAACCATTTCCATCTACTGTCTGTTCAATCATCTGGAATTGGTATGGGCTTAACATACAATAGATGTAGGAGATTTAGTACAGCCTTTAGCACACTATGGAAGACCCTACTAATGGTTTCTCCAGACCTTATAAACCGAACTTGTAATACTCTATTATATTCATTTTGTGCTAATATTCTTAGGAAGATTAATACTTTTTCTTCAATTGGCACATGACCAGTATTCGGCAAGCCACTGTGGACTTGAAGCAGTTCACATAATATTGTAAAATGCAGTTAAGTCCATCCTTAAATCCCATTGGCTATTCTGATCAACCTCTTTTAAAATCCTATCTATATTAGCTTGTCTACTTGGTACTGTCAACGCCCTACAACCTCTAGCATTTTCACTCTTCCTGCATTTTTTGTGTATACTTACAAGCATAGCAACATCACCATTCTCATTAAGTTCAATTTCCCATTCCAAAACTCAAAAAATGTCAGAGCATTAAAGATAGCATCACGTTTCCTGTTATCCATTTTTGTAAATAAATACTGTCTGCAAAGATTCAAAACCAAATATTGATTATAAACAAGCCACAACCAATAATACAAGAAAATACAGCAACTCAATATTTGCTTAATTCCTAATATATTTGAAGCACAACAGTTAAAGGAAACCAAATTCAAGACATTACCCGTGATTAGAAATAATACTTGGTTTTTTGAATTAGGGTAAGCCTTGATGAGAAAAGGAAGAATTGGTAGAAATTCTCATATGTGAAGCAAAGCAAGCCTTGGGTTTATGAACTACTCATTAAAGAGGAAGCATGGACCAACTCCGTGCAGCAAAGGGAAGGAAGGGTGACAGAGAAACGTGGATTGGGGAAAATACCTGAACCATGTTCGCTTAGGTACATCAATACTTGAATTATTATTGCACATTTTAATGTTTTGGTTAAATTATTGTAAGGTCTTCAATAACTATTTGGAAATAAGTGTCTCATTATGATCACATATATTGTTTCGTATAATTGTTAGCAAATATTAGAAGGAAATATAATAAAGTGAACAATATAGTGTGCATTAGTTGAGTGTACAAGTTTGGCCTAAGGAAGATAAATGAATAGGATTGAATTATTAATTTTTATGTTTGGTTATACATTTCATAGGAGGTTTAAAAGTGATATTATTCCTAATAACACAATCGAAAGCTTCAATTGATACCTGGAAATAAGCTAGAGACAAAATCATTATCATTTATTTAAAGGTAAACATAAGAACATTGACGAATAGATTTCATTAGATGAAGTAATTCATAGTTGCTTATTATAAAGATACATGTCCAAATTAAAAAAAATAGAAATCAATAAGTGGGAAGCTTCAAATTACCTTGAACATTATACTAAAGAAGGCAATTTGAAGTTGCACATGTACTAAAAACATTTGGAACATACATGTCATAAGTAAGATATAATAAAAATCTCCTATGGATATGTAATTATAATTATACTACTTCACAAAGGAACATCAGAAGAATATATGAATAAATGCTACTCTAAATAAGTAAAATTGAATGCATAATGGAGAATTTTAAACCTCATATTTGGTGAATAGTTTTAACCCCAATCAAGCCTTGTTTGTACATTTAATGTTTTTCAGCATGTGCTCATTTCAGAACCATTGTAATGGTTTAACAAGCTTACAATGCATTTTCTTGTTTAACACATCTGTATTCTCAAGGAAGCTTTGAACAGATTGAAAACAATATGCAGAGAGCCAGATCAGTGATGAGTGCTATGTTTTAAATGGTAGGACACCCCTTTGAACAATGTAGCAGTGTGACATCTCCTAATTGAGTTATCCTATTGTAATGTATGTGAAATACATATAATACGTTTCATGAATACCCTACCCTAGTTTCTAATGAAGTCTTTGTCACTGCCAAAAGCTTAGGATTTACTGAGCGAAGCTTTTGGATCCGATAAGCAAATGAGTCATTTTCACTAGTTTGAGTTGGATGTTGATCACAAACCAAAGTTTAGAACCTGCAATGCCTAATTATTACTGGCAAGTAACAACCTATAATGCAGGAAACAAGAGACTTTAATAAGAAGACCATTGCCATGTCACATAATTTACAATCTTCTTCTCTTTTACCTTACCTTTCAAGAACTAGTACAGGCTTAGTTTTGCAATTGCACAACAGATTTCAGAGTGATAAACAACTTTATTCATTCATTTTATTGAATCACTACACCATCAAACACTTACTTCACATATTAGCAAAAGTAAAATTAATAACATAAAGAATCAACTGATGAAATTTAAATGTGAAAACAGGTATATCAACTTACTTCGTACACTGTCTTAGCAGCCAGAGAAGGAAAATAGCACGCTCTTATAAGAACAGAACGAACAATGAACAGATTTACTCCCTTGTCAACATGTGACATCAATAAAATTGTAAATTACAAGTACTGCATATAAAGAGCAATCTAAAAACAGAGTAGACAGTACAGACAACAGCATGCAAGAACACAGACAATATTATATTAGCACAAGTTATAAAAATTGTTGTCTATGACACACACGCCTCTTACTCGATCCCTATATACATCATAATGTTCTCTGGCTTTTTGTTATGCACAAATGCATTTCACTCTCTCAATGGCAGCACTAGTTACTCAACCGTATTTAGACCAAGCAATTTGGATGAAAATTCCCACAAATATTTGATCAGCTAATTTCAAGTCTTAATCAAGTTAATAGCTTCACGTGTCAGCTTAATTCCAACCTCTATCAACGTTTCCAATTTCAGGGTCTAGGTTATAGATACACTGGTAATAAAAGAAACATGGAGAGACGGGTATTGGAAGATCACATATTCGAAGACCCAATAGACCGAAGCTCTCCATTTCTTATAAACATCCTCCATTTCCAACCCTAGATAAGAAAATGAGAAGATGAAGACAATGTACTCCTAATTTGCTCAACTAGAGAAAAGACAAGCAAGGAAGCAGCGACATTTGTCCAACATAGAAAAACAAAAACACTTACTTGACCTCCGAAAATTGACGAGCATGTTGGGGAAGAAGAATCTGCATGCGAGAGAGAAGCTGCGAGACAAAAATGGTCGAGAGCAAGGAGTGATTTTGTTGCGGGAGAAGGGGAGCGTGCTTTGGTGGAGAACCTAAAGGACAGGCGAGATGGTAACAGGGGCGAGCTTTGGTGGTGGGGAACCCAAATGACTGGATGAGTGGGGCAATTTGGACTAACCCACATTTTTGTTTCCGGAGAAAGGGACACAAACCCCGTGTCCTTCAATTTTAGGAGAGAAAAAAATTTATTTCTTCTGTCATTCAGAGACAGAAGACAAAAGTGGTGAAACAATAACCAAACATGAGTGACGGACATGATTTTTTTATCCTGTCATCTGTCCCCACTAATGGGGACAATAACCATACACGGGGTAAATGACCCCCCTCTATGTCTGCGCGACTCTCCATCTCCATTTTCATGAAGCTTCTTCTACCTTCATTCTCATTTTTTCTCTCTCTCATCGACTCTCACTTCTTCACTCACCACTGCCACCATTCTCTCTCTCTTATTCTCCTCTTCATCTCCTACGATACTAGTGACTGGTCCCTATCTGACGGTGCTACTCCTTTCCTCATCGTCCCCGATCTACGCTAGCATCAGAGGATATAGATCCTCCCTCAGCTCCTCCCTTCGCATCCCCCAAAGAAGCCGTTGTCTTTAACCTGGACCACCACACCACATTGTCATCACTAAACTTCTAAAGAAGGAGAGAAGGTCACTGCTCGCCTATATCTACACCCGAAGACCCTGACCCATCACCTAACTCGAAGACCCAAAGCTAGTGAATTGTTTTTGGCTGTGTTTGTTGAGTTTTCGAAATTTTTCTTGTTTAATTGTACTTTTTTATTGTGATCAATTGGATTTTGGATTTGTTAATTGGTTGGCAGTTGGAACTTGGTTTAATGATTTGTGATTTGCGTGTATCTAGGTTGGATATTGGAGTTGAATGATCACAGTTTTGTCATTTGTAATCTGAATATTGGAGTTGAAAGAATGAGTTACTCACAATGATGTCTTGGCTTTTTGATTTGCATAGGTTGGATTGTATATTGAAGTTAAATAACTGTTTGGTTGATTTTTGGTTTGGTTAAAGTTTATCAAAATTTTATGATAAGTTTTTGGATGAATGAAATTCACGACCTTATTGATTCTGAAACTTGAAAGTTGGAACAACTTAAATTAAAATTTTAAACCGAGCATATTAAAGTTCTAAACTTATAAAAACTTAAATCATTAATTGACACATTCTTAATATTTGTGAAATGGTATTTCATTTTTAATACTTGGGTATTGACTTTAGATAAATAATTAGTTGAGTTTAAAATTATGCAATTGGAAATTAATAATAATTTGGTTGTAGTTAATGATAGTATTTACCTATTTGGGTATTAGTTTTAGCTAAATAATTAATTGAGTATAAAATATACTGAACTTGAATTATTTCGTAATATATACTTGTGGGGTACCATAAATATTTATAATATATAATATGTGAAACTAGTGATGTAATGAATGTATCCTAAAAAGAACTGTTTTTTCAAATTATGAATATGTTGTAGGTTCCAATCATTTATAGTTAGACTTATTAATGTCAATTAAAAATTGTAAAAGCAATTTATATATTTAAGAATGAAATATAGAATGGTGTATATAATATTATGGTTTGTTAGAAATGAAAAAAAAGATTCAAAGCTTTAAAAAAGAGAAAAAAACATTTCTAAAGAAGTTATATCCTTCAACTTGATCCTCATGTTATGAATATATCTTTCAACTTGATCATCATATTATGAATAGATGTGTATGAACAATTGTATAAGATATGTCATTCATTATTTGGAAATTATGTAAATTATATCTTACCCTTCAAATTGATCCTTATGTTTGAAACTTTGAATTGAAATTGTTGGAAATGGAAATTGTTTATGTATGATTTGTGGATGTTGAAGATGGAAATTGTTAGAAATGGAAATTGTTTTATAAATGTATTATTGGAAATGGAAATGGAAATTATTGAAAATGGAAATAGAATTATGAATGTTTTGTGATTATGGGAAATGGAAATTGTTAAAATTGTTGAAAATGAAAATTGTTTGTGTATGTTTTGTGATTGATTGAAATGGAAATTATTTTATGAATTTTTTTGTAATTATTGGAAATGGAAATTATTGAAAATTGTTGAAAACGGAAGTGGAAATGGAAATGAAAATTGTTGGAAATGGAAATTGTTTATGTATGTTTTGGGATTGTTGGAAATGGAAATGGAAATTGTTGAAAATTGTTGGAAATGAAAATAGAATATGAATGTCTTATGATTATTGGAAATGGAAACTATTAAAAATTGTTGAAAATGGAAATTGTTTATGTATGTTTTGTGATTATTGGAAATGAAAATTATTTTATGAATGTTTTGTGATTATTAGAAATGAAAATTGTTTATGTCTGTTGTGTGATTGTTGGAAGTGTTTATGTATTTTTTGTGTAATTATATATAATGAATGTTTTGAATTGTTAGTTTTTGACTTATAGTGAATTGCGTTCCATGAAATTGAATTGTGTATAATGCAATTGTACAGAATGAGTTATATTATATAAAATGGATATGCATATTGTGGACTAAAATTTTATGATATTTATTTTTATGTGTTATTTATTTTGATATATGCATTCATTTATTTTTACAGATAAGTAGAAGGAAGGTCAACTACTCCTGATCAACCCACTTCATGAAGATACAATAATCCTGCTTAGGCTCATGCTGTATTAGTTCCCAGTATGAGGAATCATACTATTTTCTTGTTTTGTAATAAGCATTTGAAAGGTTGAGGAATCACTTGATTATAAAAAAACATTTAGCTGGGGTTAAAGGAGATGTGGAACCTAGTAAAAAATAAGTCATGATGTGAAGTGATAGATGAAAACATTGCTTGATGAATATCAATATGAGAGAGATAGAAGTGAAGGGTTGAATTTTAAAATTGGTAGTGAAAGTTTATTTTCTAGTTTCTAAAGTGATTTTAAAAATGTTGAAGGTGGAAGTGGTAGTTGTAGTGGTGGTAGTGGTCTTAGTGGTAGTGTTCCATCTCACACTCAAAAAAAGTACCTAAACCTAACGTGAGGAAGAGAAGAAGGCAAGTGACTAGTTTCTTTAAACCACAAACAACTCTTAGAGCTCAACCTTCAATTCATAATGCAATACAATCAAGATATACTACTCACAATATCGATATGGTAGTAACTAGATGGTGGTATAATACAGGTTTGTCATTCAATGCTTCTTAGCCTTATTATTATCAATCTATGATGGATGCAATAACCTCTTATGGTCTAGGATACAAAGGTCTTTTGATTGATGACTTAAGAGGTGAACTTTTGAGTTATTCTGTTTATGAAATTAAAAGTGTTTTGGCTAAAAGAAGAGTGAATTGGGGTACTTATGAGTGTTTAATCATATGTGATAGTTAGATAAATAGTAGACAAGAGCCTATTATAAATTTTTTAGATTATTCTACAAATGGATCTATGTTTTTGAAAACGCATCTGGCCTTATTAGAAATACTGGGACCTTTTTTGTGATATTTGATAAAGTTATAAATGATGTAGTGCCAGAAAATATTGTTCAGTTTATTACTAACAATGATTCCGCTTATAAAGTGGTAGAAAAACGGCTGCAGAATATGTATAATTCACTTTTTTAGACTTCTTATATTGCACATTGCATTGACCTAATATTAGAGAATAGAGGGGATCCTAGGTATTTTCCTATTATTGATAAGACTATGCAAAAAGTTAAAAAGGTGATAAAGTTCAATTATAATCATGCATGGGTATTGAATTTGATGAGAAAAGAATTTACCAATGGTAGAAATTTGTGTTATTCGGATATGACAAGATTTGCAACAAATTTCTCATCACAAGAAAGAGTTAAGACAAATGTTTATAAGTGATAAGTAGATTGCATCTCAGTATACTAGGTTTAATGCTATAGCTGAGGTTTGTAATATTATACTAGAAGATAGAAAATTTTAGTCTCAATGTCAATTTGTTATCCAAGTTTGTGAGCCTTTGGTGAAGGTACTTCGCTTGGCTGATAGTGAAGAAAAGCCAACAATGGGTTACATTTTTTATGTCATGGAGAGAGCGACAAAAGCAATCAAGGCCAATATGAAACATAAGCCTTCTTTATACACATCATATCTTTCAATCATTAATGAGAGAAGGAAAAGATAACTTTCTTCTCCATTATTTGCAGCTGGGGCATTTTGAATCCTAGTTTCTATTTTAGACTAGATCTTACAAGTAAGCTAAAGTTAATAGAGGAATGCTTTTAACTATTACAATAATTAGCATTGACACAATGCAAGATCTTTTAAGCTTACAAATGGAGCTTTGCAAGTTGTCTTATGGGGATTTTCGAATGCTTTTTTTTTTAAAGAATCCGGCAAGAAAACCTTCACAGATTCAGGCCAAGTATAAATATTCAAAATATTAAGGAAAAAATCATCTAATACGGATGTAGGGAGTAGCATTTCATTCTAAGACCAAAGTTCCACGAATAACCAACGACAAATCTTCCTCTTAGCGAAATTGAGTTGAAACCCCAAATGATCCAATCCTGGACAAATAATCAGCAACAGTATTTACCTTGCGGCAAACATGTAAAATCGAAGAAGAAGAAGCAGTCATCATATCCTTGATAATTTGAAATTCAGTGTAAAATTGCCATGGCCAGCCTCCATTCCTATTTAATAAAGCCGCAATAGCCGAGTTATCTGTTTGAATTTGCGTTCCAGTGAATCCACAAGCATTGCAAAACCTCAAACCGTTAATAATAGCCTCCAATTCCATCTTCATGCTGCTCGATATTCCCACATAAAAAGCCTCAGCATAGAAGAAAAAACTTGTCAAAAATCTTACAATAAAACCCCAACCCGACTTTCCTGGATTGCCAAGCGATGAACCGTCTGTATTCAAAACCATAACATCAGAATCAGGGGGTCTCCAACTGACCGTGTGAATCTACTACTTCCTCAGTTGCTGTATCGGACAGTTGAAATTACGTTCAACAAAACGACGATCATAGAAATCCCTTGGCATCAGACGGTGAGGCAATAAAATCCCGGTAAGTTGCCGATGCACAGCATTGATAATAATCATCTTATTTGGTCTTATGTTTTCGAAAACAAAATTATTCCTGGACTTCCAAACCTCCCACAAGACAATTGAAGGTATTATTGAGATGATCGTCTGACGAAGAGACGAAGAACTTCCCAAGCTGCACTAATACAAAAACATCGGCCACAAACCATGAAAACGTGGGACAATTATTTCCAGCAATGAAGCAAAATAATCCCAAATTTCCAACACTACAGGACAATAATAAAAGGAGTGGTCACAACTCTCAGAACCTGATCGGCAGAAGCAACAGATAGTAGGATTCAAGACAAAACCAATACCAACCAAGAAATTAGGAAGAGGCAAAATTGAGTTCCAAAATTTCCAAACAAATATTGAGATTTTCTTAGGCAGCAACTTAGACCAAAGAAATTTTGCCACTGAAGAAATGGGAGCACGAAACCGAACAAAATCATATGTGGTTGCCAGTGAAAACAAACCCGTAGAGGTAAGCTTCGAAAACACAGGATTTGGTACATCTGTCAAAACAGAAGGTAAAGCATTCAACGCTTGAATTTGTGCATCGGTTAGATGATTTGTAATGAGAGGTAAACAGTAATCTCTATTTCGGATAAAATCAGTAACCGTTAATAGAGGAAGAGGGAATTGGTGCTCATCATCCATATGCCGAAATGGTCCCAAACCAGACCAGTTATCATCCCAAAAATTCGAGGAACCATTCCGGATGCAAAGATGGACTTGATTACCGATAAGCCTATCAACAAAAAGAAGCCTCCGCCAGCTAGTTTTTAGCTTCTAGGAAGTAGACAAAGAGGAGATAAACCGGACCCAATTACCCACTCCATTTTTAAACTGCCACCACAATTTGATCGTGTAAGCCTTAACCACATCTTCTAACTTCCGGAAGCCTAAACCGTTTTCATTCACCGGCATTGCTATTCTCTCCCAAGATCACCAATGTCGTTTGGATATTTCAGTGGTGCTGGCCCAAAAAAACCGTTGAAAAATCCGCTCCATTTGGCCCAACACAGATTTAGGAGGGACCATCGCCGACATTATATGCAACGGCAAAGAAGAGAGTACATGTTTTATCAAAATGAGACGACCTCCAGGTGATAATAATTCGTGTTTCTAGTTGCCGACTTTTGTCTCCACTCGCTCTACCATGAACCTAAAAATTTGTTCTGTTTTTCGTCCCCGATAAAGAGGAGATCCAAGATAAAGTATAGGCAAACAACCCGGCACCATTTGTAAAATAGTTCGAGAGAGTTCCACCCTTGGTGAGGCCAATCCTTCAGATCGAATAAAACACCTTTTAGACTTATTAACCTTCTGACCAGTTGCAAGCTCATAATCCTCTATCAATAGAATAAATTACTCCATTGAGCGTTTGTCGCCATGAAGGAAGAATATCGTATCATCAGCATATGCTAAGTGATTTACTGCTAGAGCGCCTCTTAAAAGACCATATGGTCGAATTCTGCCAGCTTGTACAAAAGCATCCATCCCCCTGGATAAAGCTTCAGATACAATAATGAATAAATATGGAGAGAGCGGATCTCCCTGCTTCACACCCCAAGAAGCTTGGAAAAACCCAACAGGGCTTCCATTCAGCAGAATTGAGAACCAACTTGCATGCAAACTTCCCATAATCAAATGTATGAAAGCTTCACAAAAACCAAATTGACGTAGAATTCTGGCCAGAAAAGCCCAAGATACTTGATCAAAAGCCTTCATCATATCCAATTTGAGAATCACATTACCACCCCTCGCCGGGTAGTCTAGGAAACTTGTTAGGTCCTGAGCCAACAATATATTGTCGACAATATCTCGCCCTGCCAAGAAACCTGACTATACCAGAGAGATCAACTTTGCCAGAATTGGTTTAACCCATTCCGTCATGAGTTTGGGGATTTTGGAATGCTAATTTCTATTCGACAAAGAGGAAAACTTTCTCCATGTATTAGTTATTTCCTTTTTCTTATTTGTTGAAAATTATCTATCACTTTATTTTGTTTATAACACTACTTTTATTATCTTATAACTTATAGTTTCTTCGTGGGATTAATTTGGAAATGATGTTCCAGAATTGAAAAGGTTTGCAATTCAAATTTTAAGTTAATGTGGGAGGGCAATAGGTTCTGATCGAAACTAAAACACATTAAAATTTTTCCACTTAAAGAAAATGAATAGATTGGAGCATAAGAGGTTGAATGACTTGGTTTTTGTTCATTACAATTTAAAGCTCAGGGAAAGATATATTATTATCATTATTAATTTTGATAAATTTTTTAATAATTTTTAAAAAATTAAATTTAATTGTTTACTAGGATTCGTAATAGCACAAGTAGTTCAACTGATCCAATTTCCATTGATAATATTGATCTTTTAGTAGATTGAGTTTTTGAACAACCGAATTTGGCAGATGTTAATGACTTGGAAGAGAATCTTGGATGGGAAAGCATTAACATGTCTTTTGGTGCATTAAATTTGAATGATAATGATGATGAAGCTCCTCTCAAAGATAAGGATTTTGTACCAAATAATAACTAGGGTCATTGCAGTCATAGTGGGTGTCTTCCCGTAAATGATTGAATTTCATTCCAGGTTTTTGTTTTTCCTTTTCTTTTAATTTTACTTATATTTGATGTTTATGTTAAATTCTATATATGTAATTTAACTGTAAATGTTTTTGATTCAGATTTAACTTCTACTTGCTTGATTCTTCATCATGAACTCTTTTTGTAAATTATAATAGTTAAGGATATTTATTGTTTTTTTATTGGATGTTAATTATTATTTACTAAAATGATGAAATTGTATTATTGTAATATTATAAATAATTTTTATTATTCTTAATTTTATATTTGTATGATGATGATTGTTTTTTTATTAATTATGGTTATTATTTATATATGAAATATTTAAAAATTATTTTTGAGGTCCCGATGTAAACTTGTAGAGTATATAATATAAATGTACAAAATACCATCGGATTATTTTGTAAATTTTAAAATTTTAGGAACTAGTTCATAAATTTAAAAATTACTTGAAACAGTACTTGAAATTGACCGATACTGGTACAATATCCTACCAAAACCCAATCCAGTACCAAGTTCGGTACGGTATTGACAACTTTGACATAAATATTGCCTTCTGCTATGACCAAATATAAGAAAGCATTCAACGATAGTCTTAGCAGTCTGAAAATGTTGATGAGACTCAAACTTATCTTCATGTAGTGGGTGGTAGGGATCATCGTGGAAGGATATTTGGCTTAGGTTCATTTGCGAACACATGTTATTCATAATCATTCACATCCAGTATAACAACATGTAGTAGGCGGTCGACAACTAATGAAGTCCATAAACTTTGGAGCATAGTACAGACATTGGCAACTCAGTTGCAATAGTCAATGGAGTACATAGCTCAGCTCTATAATGAGATGGATGAGTTGAAGGAGAGGAGTAGCACCTCATCATAGCAATCAAAGTATATGCGGTCACCAATTCAATAGTGTACTTGTAGTCATTTCATTTGAATTACAAATACTTGTTATGTGCAATTTAATATTTTTATTATCAATTAAGATAATTTTAACTTTATATTATCAATCAACTTTTTATTTAAACAAATTAAATATATAAACAAACCAAAATATTATGCACAGATAATTTATAACTATTTAAATTATGTAGCAACCATAAGATTATTAAATAAAATTTAATGATGAGATTTTTAATTTTTTTATAATTTACCGAAGGAAAAATAAAAGTACGTCAATAAAATCAATTCTACTTATTGACAAAAAATAACAAACTATTAGTAATATTGAAAGTAAGTAACAGATGGAATAACCAATTATGTCGCTAACTTTACTGACAAGATTTGTTGTAACATCCCATCACCTATGGGAAGGGTAAATTGGTCATTTGGGACGGGTTAGGAGTGTTTAAACTTACCTCGGCATGTTCATGCATCATATGGCCTCTATCTAGATATGAATGGCAAATTTGGCACAGGCACATGATTGTACATGCATTCATGACATTTCCCGGCATATGTGTTTATTGTGAAAAATATGTTATTTCCGCTTGAAAAATTGAATTGGAGTGATTTATGTGTGTTTTCCATTTTTAGGGCTTTTAGGAATTTTTTTTAAATTTTTGGGGAACAATATCCGGACCAAAAAAAATTGCAAGTGGCAGACTGATTGGTTTCTGGTACTGAAAATTACTGTCCATTGGCACTAAAATTTAGAAAACATGATTTTAGGAATTTCTGATTAAAGCCATTGAAAATTTGATGAATTAGAAATTAAAGGAAAAATGTCAAGTGGCAGCATAATGGTTTACTGGTAGGAGAAATTACTGGCCAATGGTACTGGAAATGTAGATAAATGATTTTAGGATTTATTAATTTGAGCCATTGGAAATTGGGGAAGAAATTGAAGTAGAAATTGGAATTTTAAATGGAAAGACACTAGTGAAGGCTTAAGCATGTGATATGTGGCAAGTGACACTTGTCACTTGCCTAACATGCCACCATGGTGCATAGGTTTAATAAAATCCTCCTTTCTTTGGTTATTCCCGATACTTATTTTTTTCCTAAGGTGATTTGGTGCTTTAAGTGTGATTTTCTCTACCATCTTCGTAGCTCTCCTCTTCTTTGGTTCTTTTGAAATTTTGCTCATCCTTTCTAAATTCTTTCCTCTTGGCTAGCTCTTCTTTTGTTCATTGAAAAAACAAACAAACCTAAGCTTTCTACCCCTTCAAGATGATGATCATGTATGTTGGTAGGAAGTAGAGAGTTTGTGATAAATTTGGAAGATTGGAAGATTTGGAAGCTTAATTAGGTAAGAATTGTGTTTTATATCATGAATTGTTATTTAAATGCATTATTGTGATATTATATGAACTTAATTGCATGGGCATTGTGTTTAGGGTGGATGGGTATGAAGTTTTGTTTGATTGATGATGAATAGTGTAGCATGTGTTGTATGTAATTTGAGATAGTTTGGAGTGAATTTAATGATGTTAGATAAGTATATGGAAAGGAAGAAAATTTAGTACATGTTGATATTATGTTGTAAGTTAATGTTCAAGTAGAGGTTTTGATTTGGTTATGGTTGTTTTCATGAGTGAATTGAGTGGTATTTGAATGAAAAAATGGTGTGGAAGAGGTAGGAGAAGAGTTAGGATGATAATCTGGAAAATTTAATTTGAGTGTATTTCAATGATGTTGCCATAACTTTTTCTATGATTGTTCAATTGAGATGAATTTTAGTTTGAATTAAACTAGAGATGTTCGGCTAGATTTCTTGTGAAGGAAATGATGTTCAATTTGTTGAGTCAAAATGACTTTACATATATATGATTTTGATGAAAAACAAAGAAGTAGTAAAAGCAGACGCAGAAGTTAGAAAGCAGACGCAGACGCAAAATAGACACAGACGCAGACGCAGAAGTTAGAAAGCAGACGCAGATTAAAATGCAGACACAGAAGCAAAATGAAAAACAGACGCAAACGTAGATGCAAAAATACAGACGAAGAAACAGAGATGTGTTAGAGTAGTTCCCTAAAGGCAATCCCCTTTAGCTCATTTTGTTCATAGTCATGTACAGACTTTATGAATAAATAAAGAAAGGCATGTTTCATTTATTTGATGTTCTTTATG
>JANITW010000006.1:24943359-24967774 GCA_027564335.1 Erythroxylum williamsii | reverse complement strand
TTAGAGACGGTCTCCTTTGGCCGTTATGGTTTGAGTTTGTTATATAGACACATGGATCCTGGCTTTCGGGAAGGTCCTGGAACAGAAAATTTTGTTTTCCACACCGTGGGCATGTGATGCACACACCGGGATTTTCCTATATACCCTACGGTAAGGAGGCGCTACATTTGTTACAGAATAACCGTTGGTATACTCACCGACAAAACAAACATAACTGTCGGTAATGTTGTAATAAAATTTCCAACGAAACTGATGGACAAATTTTGACTATCAAAATTTATCGACAGTCGACTACATAAACAATTGTCAGTATATTCACTGATAGTTACATAAATTGTCTGTCGATAAATTTATCAACAAACATTCTGTTATTCGCCAAAAATTATTACCTACAGTCTTTTTTATAATGCCTTGATCTGTTGATAAATTCCGTTGCTAAACTATCTTGCCAACAGAATGTTTAGATTATCCATTGGTAATATCTATTGCTAAACCACAATTTTCTTATAGGGTCATGATACCTTCTAATTCCTTTTCTTTTTCATTCATAAATTTATATTTCTTAGTTGATAGTGATTATAAGAAGAAATTTAGTAAACTAATTAATTTTAATTTTTAAGTTAAATATTGAGGAGTGCTCTTCAAAAAAGAATTTTAAGTTAAAAATATATTACCATTGCATGTAATGTTGGCCTTAAAGCTATCTTTTATGTAAGGATGACAAATGTGGCCCGACTTGACCCTGACCGACCCAATGCCATTTTTATTTTTATGTTGATATTCTTCACCTAAAATTTAGCAAAAACTTAGCTGTATTTAAATCAAGGGGTATAGGAGGTAATATTAACATGAGGTGGGGAAAGGCAAAGCAAAATATTTTATTGGGAAGCCAATAATTTTGAACTCGTTAAAATTTTGAATAATAAATACATTACTTTTGTCTATTGATTCTTCCTAAGTGGTCTCCAAAGGTCTCGACGACTCGTAAGCGTTTTTATTGTTATTGTTTAGAATTGAAATTGCTAACTAAAATGGTCTTGCACATTCCTAATTCTATCATGGTCCTTATAATGATTTTCAATATCTAATTAACCTAATTAACATACCCCCACAGTTAATTAGGGGACAATTGTTGCCTGCAAAGGTAATAGAATCCATTTTTTCATAAAATTAATCAAACTTATTTCTAGTTAATATATGATATGTTTGGTTTCATAATTTATTCAAAAAAGAGTTATTTAGTCAATTTTTATTTTTATATTATATTAATTTCATAATTTATGAAAATTATAAAAAGTGATTTTGATTTTCTGTTTTCTTTTTTAAAATATGATTTTATAAATTATTGTTTGATTATTATATATTAATTAATGATAATAATTATGCAAAATTTTGAACTAATTACTAAATAATAAATTTTAATTTAGGTATAAAATTATTTAAAAATTTAATTTCGTAGTAAATATTAAAATAAAATTACATAGATATTTAACATTAGTTAAAAATCACTACTAATTTTGATCTACTATAAAAAATTCAAAAAAATTTAAATATATAAATATAACATTTATTATTAAATTTTTTATCCATTTTAATAAATAAATAATTTAAAAATCTTATTAATTTCATTTCTTATTCAATACATTTTTTGATCTTCAAGCCCAAACGATTATTGAATGTAACATCCCGTTACCAATGTGAAGGGCATATTGGTAATTCTGATGGTTTACGTCTGGGTGCATTTAAAATTTGATTTGCATTTGCATTTGGCCTCTATAAATGTTGATAAATGATTAATAATGGTATAAGTATATGTATGTACATGCATGTATGACAATTTTCCGACCCAATTGTGTAAATTGAGGAATTAGGTTAATTGTGCAGATTAGGTTTTGAATATGGAATTAGAATGAGAAATTAAGTTTCTGGAGTTAAGAAATTGGAATTGGAGAATAGGAATATGTATTTTCTAATTTTGAGGATTTATAGGAATTTTTTCGAAATTTTTAGAGTATCATGTCCGGACCGAAAAATTGGCTGGAGGACTGATTAATTGAATTTTGGTTCTAAGATTGAATGATAATTGGTACAAGATGAATTAAGTAATGATTTAGGTTTTAATATTTATAATTATTGCGAATTTGGAAGAGAATTAGAATAAGAATTGGATTGTTAGACCCTAATAATTGGACTTGTGGTAATTAAATTGCCAAACAAGCCCTTAGTCTTTAGGTTTATAAACTTTTCCCTTTGAAATTACCAATCACGATGCTCACTCTCCTTTGAAAGAAAACTTGATTTTCCTTCTCCTTCATCGTGATCTTCCTTAATTGTTTGTCTTCATTTCTTTCCTGTAAATTGCTACCTTCATCATCATCTTCTAGCTTGAACCTTTAGAGTTGAGAAGATGGAATTTGGTGGAAAAATGAAGTGGAACTGTGGGTGTGCGTAGGTTTGAAAATTTGAGTTGCTTGGTGATTTTGAAAGATTTTAAAGCTTCAATCAAGTTAGTTTCTACTTCTTTATGTCTTAAGTTGTTTTGATTTGATGATTGAATTAAGTTATTAATTGTTTGAGAATTTAGAAGTTTCAGATGATATAGGTTTTGAGAAAAACGTTGATTTTGATTTAGGTATTTAATGAATAATGATTAAATGATGGTTTTGAGGTTAGAAATGGCTTGAGTTTAGTAAAGGAAGTTGTTTTGGAGTCGCGATGAGTTTTTAATTCTATGCCGCGATGAGCGAATTTCAGTCGCACACCGCGACGAGCGGATATGCACACCGCGGCGAGCGTTTGTCCTTCGCACGTCGCGACGAGCAAAGGCGTACGTCGCGACGCTCGTTGCGACGAGCGTACGAGGATTCGCCGCGAGGAGTGCTTGGCATACGTCGCGGCGAAGGCAAGGAGACTCACCGCGGCGAGCGGCCTTGCGCCGCGGCGAGGATGGCTGATTTTCGAAATTGAATTGGTTATTTGTTGCATGATTTTGAGGTTGGTTATGGATAAATTGAATTGTTGAGACTAGGAATTGGAATTTAGAAGAATGAAAATTCGGAATTTATTCGGTGGTTCTCGAGATCGGATAGAAATTGAATAGTGAATTTAATTTCGATTTAAGGTAAATTCCTATGTTTTGGAATTTGACTTTAAAGAGTTTAGAACCTAGTCAATTGAATTATGGTATCAGGAATTACTATGAATTCGGGTGAAAAAGAGTGAAATTGATATGATTCGGGATTAGGGTCGGAAAGGTCATAACATGTATAGGACATTAATTGTTCACTACATATGCATTATGAAATATTAGAAATTGAGCAATTGATAATGTATAATTGTTCTAATTGTTATAGAGGCGCAAGTGGACCGTCGACCGTCCGACGTAGGCGAGACTTCCCGGCAGTAGCTCGGAAGTTCTGAGGTGAGTAACCTAGTTAGTTTCTCAACCTTATGTGTTTAATTTTATGCACCTATGCCATATGGAGTTAAGGAAGGATAATGTGTATTTGTTTTGATTGATTTCAGACCACAGGTGTCTGAAATATTTGGCATTGCTATAGAAGTGTTAATTGTGTATAAATTGGATTTGATTGGTTTAATCCAAAATTGGATATAGGGTGTTAGACTGTGGCACAATGATCATTAATTGGTGCATTCATGACATTATGCATGATCAGATAAAGACAGTTGTGACCGGTGTAGCCACCGTATTCAGAGCATTAAGCTTAACGCACAGGGCTTCGAGCTCAACGATTTTCAGAGCTTTATGCTCAACGTATCAGGGCTTAAAGCCTAATGTTTTCAGAGCCAATGGCTCAATGTATATGAGCTCAGGCTCACGGTCACAACAACGTAATAAAACGAAAATTGTCACATATGCATTGTATATGAATGATAACTGTGAAATGTGTGAAAGGCGGAATGCCCTATATTGTGAAATGATGATGCGTGCAATGTGTCTAAATATGTTATTGTGTGTTATTAAGTGAGACGCTATGAACTATTTGCATATGCATGAGTTGGGTGGACCATCGATGATGGTTTCTCACTGAGCTCGTAAACTTACCCAACATTGCATTTATTTTTCAGGACAGCAGTAGTTGACTCCTAGCTCCAGTTAGCAAGACTTTTCCTGCTGTGTGAGTGCCGACGAGAGGAGTATGGCTCACAGGTCGGTCAGTTGGGATCTTTTAGGGATGATCTAGTTAGGAGTTATTATAGTTCTTTTGGATTTGTACCGCTGTAAATATGACAGAACTGTGAACTTATGGTTTTTAAGAAATGAAATGAGAAGTATCTTTTGGGTTTTTAAAATTTAGTGATTTCAATATTACTGTTTATTGTATTGATGCCATGTGGTTTATAGAAATGATCGAATCGTAGTGCACCCTCATCGTAGGTTATGTATTTGAACGACCTATGGGTGTCTCGGTGTATACCCTATGGTAAGGGGGCGCTACATTGAACATCTTACTTTGGTGCTGCTTTTAAAAAAAGTCTTTTTGTTGAACCTTTTCTACTTGTATCACAATATCTAAACTTTTTTCCCAAAGTGTTGTTGTCTTCTTCTACGCTTTATAGTTTATCTTTTACAAAAAAAAGATTGTTATTGACAATAACCTTAAAGGGAGTGAGATTCTATAATGATACAACATATCTTAAAGATAAGCATTTCTTAGATTTTGGATATAGATTTGTGATTTATTAATTATTATACATCATATACATAAGGCTTTTAAATTTATGGAGGTTTAAATAATTTAGTGGCTTTTTAATCCACGTTTTGGTCAATGTCTTTAACTTAATTGCAGTTGATGGAATTTGATTTACCATATAATTAAGCTGTATTGACTGTTTTTGCCTAGAAGGCCTTATCTAGGATTATAGCTCTTAGTGTTGCTTTTTTCAATAGAGTTTTGTTTACCCTTTATATGTGATTCTATTTTGTTGAGGAGTGTATATAACATTAAATTATCTTTTGATGTTTTCTTGCTTATTGAACATCAAATTCATTGTCAATATATTCTCCTACATTATTAATCCTTAAATACTTAATCTTTTTACTAGAATCAAATTTAATGCACACTTTAAAAATTTTGAAGACTGATAATATATATTCCTTCCTCTTGATAGGATATACCCAAGTCCTCCTAAAATAATTATTAATAAAAGAGATAAGGTACTTTGATCTCCTAATGATAGAATTGGTGTTTGTCATAATTAGACTGAACCTACTCAAGAACAATTTTGATTTTTGTATTTGATACATTAAATTTTATTCGATATTGCTTATTTGTAATATAATACTCACAAAAAGTTAATGACACATCTTTAAGTCCAAGGAATAATTTTTTCTCAGCAAGGATCTTTATTCCTTATTTAAATACATATCACTTTTTTTTCATTATATAAGATTTAAGATCTTTAGCTTGGATTACTTAAAGTGACTAACGCTTCAACTTCTGTTAATGTCTCTCCCTTTATCTTGTATAACTTTGCACCTATCTATTCTTCTTTTATATGCATAAACATAAAATTATCTTCAAAATCTTAATAATAATTTCTATTTACACCTAATATCATCTAACTATGCTAAAGATAAGAAATTCTTCTTCAAACCCCCTACATATCATACTTATTGAATAAGACAAATTATGTCATCATATATATTTAGCTTGATGGTTTTAATACTATCAATATTTAGAGGATAATTGTAATAACTATATATCAATCCCCTGAGATAGGTTCATAATGATGAAACCATTATCTTCTAAAGGTAATGTAAAAAGTAAATCCTAAGTCAAAGAGCCATACATCAAGTAGTGTCTTTCTACATTTAATTATTGGTGTTGTTTCACAAAATAGAGAGTTACTATCATGTAAATTACTTGTAAAAATTTGTTGAGGACTAAAAATTTTTCTTACTAAAATTATAACAATCCTTTTTAAGTAACATTTCTTACCACAATTATAGCATTTTAAGTTATTCTTACCTTTTGATTTTGATCAACCATGATTTTGGCTCCCACTTAGGCCACATTTTGTTGATATACCTTTCATCATTTTTATTGCTTCAAATTATTATGAACTCTATTTCTTGTGTTCCTTATTCTTGTGCCAATTTCATCCTTTAAAATTGCAATTGTATGTCATAGAAAATACTAGGTGTCTTTAAAGGAGAATTGGTTAAGTTAATAATGAATTAATCATACAAATCATGTAGGCTTTGAAGTAGAAGTTTGATTTGTTCATATAGGTCTACTTTATAACTAATAATGTTGGTTAATAAAATAGAGTAATCAAATAATTAATTTTCTTAGTCACTAAAGTTGATTCTAACATCTAAAGAGTATAAGGTTTCTTCTTAAGGAATTTTTTGCTATAGAGTAATTTGACCTTGTACAGTTTTATGAAATATTCTCATATTTATTTTATTGTTTTCTCACCTCTATGCTTGAACAAAACTCATCTTTTAAATCTATATGAAGATCTACGACAAAATTAACATATATTTTCATTCTATTTGATGTCATTTGTAAAGTTCGATGATCTTTTGCTGATGGCTCCAAGGTAATTATCCTTTGTGGGAATATCTTTGATCTTCAATTTTCAAAACGAAAAATTATCCTCATTAAAATTTTCAATCTTATAAGTCATTATTGCTTCTATCCCAAGTTGCTTTAAGTTAAGAGAAATAGCTCTTATTATTTCATATGAACTATAATTTTATATGTGAAATATACCCAACACCTTCAAAGTGAGAATAATTTCTAGCTTATTTTCTAATATGGAAAATTTAGTTGGCAATCACAAAGCATGTTACTAGTGGATATATACAACATAATTAAGTTATAATACCACTTATTAAATTCATTAGGTAGATAGAACAAGATCATTGCCAAATTAAGATAGGAAGAATTAGAACTCATAAAGTATTATTTTGAGTAAAAAGAGAAATTACAAATAAAACTACTCATTCACAAACTATAAGTTAAAAAATTAATTTATAACCTAGAATTTAAACTATTTCTATTGGAAACATATCTTCACTATTTTTTATTGGAATATTTATATCATCTCAACCATTGGAAATATTTTGAGCCATTCTATGCAACTTATACACTCCATCTACAAAAACTTGAGCACCCTTCTTAGTAGAATAAGGATGAATAATGGAAGAAAATGTGCATGCTTATTTAAGTGAATAAAAAACTAAAAATTGACTAAAATTTTCATCTGATTTGAAAATGTCTTCAATAAAATAAATGTCAATATCAATCTAGACAAGTTAAAACTAACAGTAATTACAATAAATTAGGCAAAGCAACAATTTTATACTTACTCCATTGAAAAACCTCACATTTCCTCTCAAATTCTTTCATTTCATATTCCATCTTTCTCCAAAAAATAAAAACAATTGCAACTTTTTATATGTACCTCACCACTATGAGTGGCCTACTTGTAAAAATTTGAGAAATATGTTGAGACATCCTAATTCCCCCTCAATAGTTTATCAATCAACTTGGTCACTACCTCATTTGAACTCCAAATCTATTTTACCTCCTAAAGCAAGTCTATATATGAGATACAGAGTCAGTAGCTAAATTGCCTATGCCTTCTTGTTCTAAATGATAAAATCGAATTCCATCAAATTAGCTAGCCATGATTATTGCAATGGATTTATATTTTTGATCCATCAAATATTTTAAGAGGTGATGGTTAATTTGCATAATAAAATGCTCTCCTACTAAGTAATATAACCAATGCTTAATGATCATTATAGGAGTTGTGGATTCTTTTTCATATACTAAGAAATGTTTGTAATGTGGGGATAATACTTACTTATGTGCACTAAAGGGTGGTTCTTTTGCAAAAAAATAGCTCCAATGCCCTTTCTATTAGTATTTGCCACCAAAACAAACATTTTAGAGAAGTCTAAAAAAACTAATACTAGAAATAAAGATAAAGATTCCTTTAAAGTATTAAAAGTTGTTAATTCAATATGCCATAAAAAGCATTTTTCTTTAGTAATATTGTTACAAGTTTTATTATCTAACCATATCCACCAATGAATCATCAATAGTAACCATAAAAGCCTAAGAATCCCTTAAGCTACTTGAGTGTTTTAGGTAATAAGCCACTCATGTAAAACTTGGATCTTCTTTAGACCAGTAACTATTCCCTTCGTACTTATTAAATAGCCTAAGTAAACCACATCTAATACTCCAAAGGGACATTGTGACAACTTTACATACATTTATTAGGTTTTAGATTTATTAAGTTTTAGTACCTATAACACTTGTTACAAGTGATATAGATTTCGTTTCACTATATATTAGTATACTGTAAAAAAAAGAACACAAACTTCCTCAAGTAAGTTTTAAATATTAAATTCATCAAACTTTGAAATATTGGAGCATTCACAAGGTCAAAAGGCATCACGAGAAACTCATAATATCCTTTGTCTTTTCTAAAAGCCTTATTATAAGCATCCTCCTCATATAACTTGATTTGGTAGGAATTGAATTTTAGATCTAGTTTGGAAAAAAAATAGCTCTATTCAATTCATCAAATAACACTTCTACTAAAGGAATTAGGAAAATATTTTTTAATGATTTACTGATTAAGAGTGTTGCTCCAAAAAAAAAATCTAAGATCCATCCTTCTTTTTAATCAATATTTTTGTGGCAATAAAGGGACTAATTTTTTCTTTATTATTCCCTAAATCAACATCTCTTCAACTAACTCTTCTAGCACTTCCTTTTATGCCCTTTATATTTGTAATGTCTTAGATTAATGGCTTCAAATCCTAATTTAAAAGGAGTTCTATGATCATGAAAATTGATTGGGGGTAACTCTTTAGTTAATCAAACACATCTTCATTTTCCTTTAAGAGTTTTCTCAATTCATACTTAAAATTTGCCTATATTTGATATTCATCTAGATCCTCTAATTATGACCATAAGTTCCTACGATTTACCTACAAATCCCTCTCACCCTTGTTTTCTAACGTCAATAGGAATCGATAGACTATATCTTCTACCACTAACATTTTTCCAATATGTTCTTTAAAATAACTACCAAATGCATTTTCCTTTTGTTGTTTAAATTTACCTCTTACTTCTCGAAATTAATCTTATAGATTTTTAGAAGTTAAAAGAATAATATTCATGGAAAAGCTCCAAAAGGAGTAACAAAAAAGGCATAGAGCCTTTACATGTCTATTTTGATAAGCATTAATTACAAACAAATAAATATCAATAATCATGTCTTAGTAAACTCCTTAAAAGTTTCAAAATTTTGGGAATACAAAATAGTTACATAATATGTCATTTAGAGTAAATAACCATTACACTCCCAGGACGATGTTATTTCACCAATGTTATTCACCAAAACATAAATGCTACAGGCCTTCTTATCCATGCTCCACTTCGAATTCTTACAAATTTGGATACAAAATAATTGTACTCCTCCTCCTACCATAATCCAAATTATTTTGATCTCCTTTATTTGACCCCTTTTCTTCCTTAACATTCCATTATCCATAAAGTTGTGTGTGCTATTACCATCAATAATTACATGTATATTTCTTTCTTTAACTTGTCTTTCTACCTTTAATGGATGATATTTAGCTTCACTCACTCATGATATGACTTGTAATGAAATAATAGGCTTCTTTCCTTAGTTTCACTCCTTTTTCCTCTTAGTCCCCCTCCACCATATACATTTGAAATATTTTACTTTTGTACTTGTCATTTAGTACTTATTTTTCATCCCACTATAAGTATAATACTTTTTAACTTTCATTTTATCTAAATCTTCATTATAAGCAATTTTATCTATTTTTGTTTTTACAGTTTTCTTTTATAACTTCATTAGTCTTGGCTTGGGAAAAATTCCCAGTAAATTTTTTGGAGATGTATTGTGATTTATAGTTGCATTTTGACTCTTTTGGCTACATTTATTTTTAACAATGCATTACTGTAACTTCATGTTTTTTAGCTAAATCATATACATGTTGTAAAGTTATTAGGTTCTAAATTCTCTTAAGGAATCAAATTTTAGGCTTTAACACTTTAAAAAGTAAGCTTACAAGATATGGTTTATACATCACCAACTATGAGACAGTAAATCAAAGTTTACATATAATTCCTTAACTGTACCTTTTTGCTTGAGCTTTTATAATTCTACCATATGATCTTCAAAAACTGCCTCTTAACTTGGTAGCTCCCTAATTAGACTATTCTTGAGATACAGTACATGCCAATACAATTCCTCCTTTTCCAGAAACGTGGCTTTGAAACCCACCCTAAACTAAAATGTTGTTTTTATCAAAGTTGAAGAACTGCCCACACTAAATTTTTTTTTAAATCAAAATTGTTAAATCTTGTAGGAAAATTATAGTGGCTATAGGATGCCTCATTAGTTGCTCTAAACTCTGGTACCCTATAGTCTCCTTATTCTTTTCCTATAGGATTTGGTTTATTTTCTAATGTAACTAAAAAATCCACTCCTTTTGTTCTTGTATGTTCCTCTTTTGTTTAAGATTTAGCTCATACATCTAGTTCTGTAAGGCTTCTTTGATTCTTTTCCATTCTTGTTATCTTGTTCTCTTGTCTATAGCACAACATCCACTCTGATTAGGTTCACTTACTTTGCTACCAATTTAATACTAGTATAATTACTAATAGTCAATTTAGGTTCTGATTTTACATAGGTTTAAATATTTGTATCTTTAAAAGAAATAAAGAAAAGGATTTAAAAATGGAATAGAAGAGAGAGTAGCTGATGACAATGAGAAAATTACTTATTTTTTTATTCCCCTATTCTTTTCATGACAACTTTTATCACTAACTATCTTAGCTGTTAAAGTTATTCCACTAAACATAAAACATATGTGCATATATATTATTTATACTCTACAATAACATTTAGCTTCTTATTGCTCTTAAATTTTATTATAGCCATTATAATTTTTTCTTCTACCTACTCATCTAGTTCTTCTACTCCTTCTCTCATAACAATCTTCTCTTTAATCTTATCACCTCTATTAATGAAGAGCTTATATATTCTATTTTTTTGTGGAAAATAAAATTTGAGAATCTATTCTTCTTGTTGATGGTTTATGATGCACAATAACCTATTCTCCATTTGGTGTATATGGCCATGATGAAGATCATATCAAAAAAGGATACGTTTAAGTATATGTAAGAGCTAACATTCTTTAAGGTTTTCTACCTAGCAAATGAAAGAGTGAGTCTTAGAGAGCTACTAGTGATACATAATATTTGGAGAGTTATATTAATATTTTGGTAAAGGAATCATTTGGGGTTTACTTAAAACAATGAATATTTTATGAAATTTTAAGAGGAATTTGTTAAACAAAAGACTTTATTCATGCACCATAGCATATATATTAAGGCTAATTATATTAAAACATATCTAGCTATTGGGGATAAATCAATTGTTGTTAAAATAGTTGGAGCACATTTTCCAATGCCATTTGTTTAATTGGTAGGCTAAATTTTGAAGCTGGGGAGCTTGATAATTTAGCATCTTATTATGTGGCTTGTAGTCATCCTTTATCATATGTATGGGATCCTTTAGGTTCATTACTTGGTCTATAAATGAATCTAAAGGCACATGTTCAACCCCAAGGAAAAGGTTCATCCAATCCATATAAGAAATTAAAAGACTGTTCCATGTTAGTGTGATCAAGTACGATAGAACCACACACCAAAGAGATCTATAGAATGGTTGCAAATAATTTCTATTGTGAACAACTATCAATATAATTTAATTATGTATAAATATATCAATTCTAATGAAAATATAGCATGTTGATTCGATGTAAAAAAATTAAAAAAAATTGTTCACTCAATTTCTCAAAAGTCAAGATCACTTTAAATTTTATAGTATGATCGACACATAAAATATAATAAAGCATGAAACATAAATTGATACTTTATTGTGAATTTTTATCTTTTTCTTATATCTCTCATTGATCAATTTTAAAAAAAGGTTTTTCTCCACTATTATAATTGTATAAGCATCTTGCCTCTAACATTATCTACACAAAAAAGTTGAAAGAACTTTATAAGTAATGTAGAGAGGGATAAGCACAAAGTGTTATCTCCTTTAGAGTGTATAGTTATTTATAATAAGGTTTAGACCTTTTGATGATATAATTGAATTCAAATTCAAATTCAAATTTCTATTAATTTTAATTATATACTAATTAGATCTAAACAGGATCTAGTATCTCATATTGGTCCTTATTTAATAAATATCTAATATTAACCTTAAATTTTTTTCGAACTTTGTAACCAAGTCCAACTTTATTAAATAACCTTTTCTCTCTTCAAGTATTCTTTATGTATGATCTATTAAGTTTTAAAATATATTAGTAGTGGATATAAATTATATCTTTAAATCATAATTATGGTTAAAAATTTATATTTATGTAATTCACCTTTAATTTTTTAATTAAATAATTTAATCTATAAATCTGGACTGACATCTATCAGATACATCATGGCCACCCAAATATTATGAATGTCAAAGTAGTTTTGACTATAATGCTTGATTGTTTTGTATTATTGAATTCTTTTATCATACAATATTTTGTTTAGTATAGAGCATGTAATTGATGTCTATTATATATAAGTCCAGCTATATTATTCCTCCACAATTAAATTGATTCTATTAATGAAATTTAAAAACCTTATTCCTCCATAATTAAATTGATTCTATTAATGATATTTAAAAACAGATGTTCAAAGTTTCATTCCACCTTAGCCAAAAATTTCCTAGATCAATACTAATCGAGAACATTAGAATATTCTCTCTAATTACTTTAAGGAAATAAATAATATATTGATCACTCAGTTGTCTCTATATAGTTCACGTTATATCCAACGACTATCAATTTAGCTATTCTTGATAAGGATATTTTATAAGTAGTATAAAAATACAACAATTCTTATATAAGATACTTTGAAGTTCTCAAGTCAAATGATTAGTTATGCAACCACCACAGTGAGAAATTTTATAGACATACAAGTAATGTTCCAAAGAAAATTATCATATCAATTCAGTGAACTTATTTAACCACACATTTTTTTAAATATCTCTAGACATTAGTCCATAAGATCGACTACTTTATTCATAAGAAAGAAATTTAACATGTGCTAATTATTTTCCGTTATTAATATCTAGTCTTAATAAACAATAATAAGAAACAATTTATAAATAACACATAAATGCAATATGAATTTCATAATTATGATCTCATCATAATTTCATTTGCAATATAAATTTATTTTATAAACTTTATCTTATATATTAATTAATTAAATAAATATCTATAAGAAAAAGAATGTCTGAATAATTATGTTTACAAAATTACAGCTAATAAATTGATTGTATGATATAAACCAACACAATAAACTTATACAAATTTGATCCATTTTACCTTTGGAGAGTGAAGTTTTATCCTAAAATTGGGAAGCTAGCAATTGAATATTTAGAAGCAAAAGATTATCCTAATTATGCTAATACCATTCCTAGACTCAACAATAGTGATTATAGTTTTATGCCAATACATTTGATACATGCTTAATTGTTGGATGAAAAGGTGCCAGAGTTCATATCGAGTGGAGATATGGATATTATTGAAGATAATGCTTATAGAATATTGAATAAAAGTGATTTGACATTACTTGAGGGATCCAATCTAGAAAAGTCAACAGACATGCTATTAAAGAACCCTTATAAGGAGAGCTTTGGAAATGTCTTTAGTAAGAGTAATTATATTAAGACTTGAGTATGACCCTTTTAATGTAGCAAATGACCTTTTTGGGGATGATCATCCAGTAATTGATGCTTATTCTGGCAAGGATTTGGATCTCGAGTTTATTTCCAAAATCACTATGAGGAGTTGAAGTTATATCAGTTAAAGGAATTGATTAAGAAGGAAAGTCTTGTTATTTCTACTTTGCAAACAAAGGTTGAAAAAAAATGAATAAAGTTCAAAAACATATGCTAATTAGTTACAAAGGAAGAAAATGTGGATATTTTTCTCCACAATTTTTAGGATTGTACAATTGTAAATATATTCTTAGACTTTTGATTTTAGGTCCTAATTATAGTTGTAATATTAATTGTGAAGATTTCTTTCCTTATTGTATATTATAACTAGTATGTTTTTGAGAAAGTAACGATGAACATAATTGTTTTTCCTTCTTCTTCGTCTCATCTTTCAAGTTGGTATCATAGTGTGTAAAACCTTTTAAAGATAAATGAAAACTTGTTTTTATTGTTGTTCAATCTAAAGGATATTTTAATGCAGGCATCATTATTTTTGAATCAAATTATGATGTTTGGTCATAATTGATGGAGATGCATATTACTAAAAGGGGGAAACTCCCATATATCTATGGCAAAAAAAGCCACCTATAGAATCTGAAAATGTGTATGCGAAGTGGTATGCTAAAAATAAAAAAGTTAAAAGATGGTTACTAATGTCTATGAGTCTAGAGAATATAAAGCGATACTTACGATTACCCATAACTCATGAAATATGTAGTGTATAAACAAAAGCCTTCTATGATGGAAGTGAAAAATTACAGTTTTTTTCCCTAAACCAAAAAGTTTTCATTGCAAAACAAAGTAGAAGACCTCTCTTTGAATACTATAGAGATTTAATTGAAGTCTTTCAAGAACTAGATCAGTATAACAAAATCATCATGAAGGATCTTGGAGATATTAAAGGATACTAAAATTCAATTGAACAACTAAGGGAATATATTCCCAGCAGGTTTAGATGATGTTCTTAAATAAGTTAATAGAGTGATTCTAGGACTTAATTCCAACTCTGGAAGAATGTTATTTATTGATTTGACTCTCACTAATACTCTAAATTTGAATTTGTTTAGTAAAGATGGAAATAGACTAACCCATGGGCCTAAATTCAAATGTTTTCAATGGACCAACCTATGGACCAAATCAGGCTCAGTTGGATCAGAGCTCAACTTTTTTAAGACATCATTTTTCTTAAAAGAATTAGGACTTGGTGGTACTACTGTCAACTGCAACCAAATTAATACTAACTCTAGCAATGACAAATGTAGTTAGTGAAAAGTTGAGATCATTCCCACAAGGAATTTTAATGGTAGAGGTTATACGAGTTTAATGCTAAAACAAATTGGAATGTGTTCTCTTCAACCAAGAAGAAAGATTTAGTTACTTACAATAAAAGTAAAAATCAACAGAAGAATAGAAAAATACAAAGTCTCCATTCCTGATCTTTTTCCAAAAAAATATGAAAATCCTCAAAACCTGAAAACTATTACAGGAATGTTAAAAGAAATACACTCCTCAAAACATAAACAGTGAATATGTTTTTAATAATTTTCAATGTCCTCCCTCTTCCCTCCTATCGTAATCTTCAGTAGTTAAACTCCTCTCATATTCAGGTCGCAAATCCCCATTAGGAATGCAACAACTTGGTTCCTAAAATCGTGAAGATCTTAGGTGGATCGAATCTAATTTCAAATCAGATTCTGTAGATAATCTTTTTCCTTGCATGTGTCCACGCTTAGTCAATTATTTTTCTGCCAACTGGGAATTCAAATTGTCTTTACTTTTGTTTCTTTTTAACACAATTTCATCTTTCATGTGTTGAAAATCATTTGAGAACATTAAGAAATAATTCCGTTAATTTTGAATAATAATTCAACACATTAAAGAGATTTTTACCCAAAATTAGCACAAAAATGACAATTTAACAAATTCCCCCACACCAGACCTTTGCTCGCCCTCGAGAAAATATACCATACCACTGCACTCTATCAATTCATCCTTCATAAGATTAAGTACATGCAATCCGCTACACCTAGGCTAGTAAGACTTAGGTTGTAACATACATCATAATCACTTTTCACCAATACAAATAAATAAAGTTAAATGAAGACATTCTTTTTCAAAGGAAAATATGAGATCAAGGTGAATTCTTCTCACATATTTCTATCTTTATGCTCAATTGTTTAAGGTTAAAATGTTTCATTTAAATCTCCCTCTAACAGATTGCATTACCATAGGCTTGCAAATTCACCAGTTATCATTCATTTGAATTACATGAGCTCATAGATCAAAAGGACTTTCTTATGAGTTGTAATAGGTCTGGGTTCAAAGGTAAGGTAAAAATAGCAAAGGGTTAATCACAAGCATTCACAGAATACCAAGTAAAAGGGACACTCAAATTCAAATTCTGAGATAAAAAAATGAGTACAAGGGACTACAACTACTTATTACTAATTAATGCTACTATGCTTTTTCTTTCTTTTTCTTTTCTCTCTTTTCTTTCTTTTTTTCCCCCCTTTTTTACTTAAATAATGCGACAAACAAGGGAAAACAACAAAAACAAAAGAAAATAATAGCAGCATAAATTAACAAATACATTAGTAGAAGTACTTATAAAATATCTCAGAACACAATATAAAACAAAACTCCTAAAATCAAAATGCTTACTCAGTACTTCATTCAACTTATGATAGGGTATGCTAGGTGATTAATTCAAAATCAAGCAGGGTTAAAGGCTCAAAAGGGTTTGCAAGAGAAAAATGACTCGGTGGGTCATTTAAGCTAAGGGGTTTAAAACAAAGAAGGCCTTAATCATTTCTATAAACCATATAGTCAAACAAAATCAATCCGGTTCAGTGCAAGTTTTGAAAGCAAGCCTAATTAGAGGAGTATCACACAATACAAGAAAATAGAATGACATAAAGATGATGCAATTAAGGCTCAAATCCACTCACAGGTTTAATTCAAGAGTTCACCTTAATCCACATATTACCTATTCACTCAAATGTCAAACTTTGACTAAGTGTACAAGATTGATTATTGTAATTAATCAGCATGGTTCACCTTAGACTCGTATAGCTTAGTTTAATTTCATACACACACTCAATCTCATCCAAACTAATATGACAAAACTTCATGGATTATAGCACAACACCAACATGCAAAAAACAGAAAAGAGAATCAAAGAAAGGTAAGACCACATAGTCATACACAAGTATTCCATATCTTTCACCCAACCTAGACCAACATTGTCCTCAATGTTATGACATAAGATTAAAGAAGAAAAATATAAAATAATTATTCTCTATTTTTTGAAATCTGAAATCATAGAGTTGGTGGGTGAGGAGGTTGGAATCCTTGATGCTCCTAATATGCCATCAAATTATGCTCCATTCGGTGCATTCGGTGTTCTAATCGACTGATAAAATCATCCAAATTGGCTTGGGTAGGTTGGTTGCTATGCAATGCATTTGTTATAACCTTACTTCTTGTAGCTAAACATGGATAGAAAGGGATAGTTAGACTCGAATTAGTGAAAGATATCCATCCATGGCTTAGCTCCATAATTCCCATCCTGTACAAACATTATATATCCAAGGTTTTTATAAGACAAGCCACAATCATGTCAGTATTGTTAGGGTCTAATAAATCCAAATTGATGGCTAGCTGAGTGATATAGGATCCTAATATCAAAGGTTTAGATTTTTTATTCAACACAGATTGAAAAACCAAAAACCTAAATTAATAGGAGCTTTTTTATCCATACACCACAAAAAGTAAAATTCAGCTTTAGAAAGAGTTCTTACGGAATCCCAATGCCCTAAAAAATTATATGCTAAGAGTCGATAAATAATTTTAAAAACAAGATTTTTTAAATACGAACTCTTATATACACTAGCATTATATGGATTAGGACTACAGACCATTGAGTCCACAATTTAGATGCATTAAAATCATCATGATAATCACATCTGGAACTTATAAATGGCTCATCATTAACATCATTAGCTTTAAAATCAGCATAGACAAAGCAAATTCCTTTCCTATAAGTCTAAATTCCATGATTCCTTCATTAAACAAATCAAATTTTTCATGAGAATTAAATTGAAACGTGCTGCAAAATTCTCTTATTAGTCCAACATATGCTTGGCAGTCAATTTTAGCAAACACATTCCAGCAAATTGGTCCCATCATTTGTTCAAAGGAATTATGAATTTGTAAGAGTTGAAGAGTATCAGTAAACACATACTTACAAGGATAAATTTTTCATTAACTGAATTGTTGAAATCGTTCAATGTCTTCCAGGAGTCGAAAAGAAGTGAAGTTTCCAGTTCTTGTGTTCCATTGGCTATAATTCTCCACTTGTTTACCCTCCCTTGTTCGATTTCATGTTAAGAGGCCTGGTGTTGGTGTTAAAATTGGAGGTATGAATGGGGTTGATGCTGCAGCCGTGGGTGCATCATTGTGGTGCTCAATAGAGGTTGGGTGGTCTCCAAATTTGCAACAGGATAGGCTATCCTTTGCGAATCACTCTTCTTTCTTGGTATGATTTCAACTTTGGTGAATACATAGTCCTGAACTCAAAACAAAGAACACAAAACCAATAAAATGTTACATTTTTAATGGATAGGCTATAGTAAAGAAGGTGTGAAAAGGTTAAACTTTGTGTTAAAATAAGGTGGTGTTAACGAAATTGCAAGGGTTGTGTAAAGTCTAAAGTGATTGAAAGTGAAGTAAGAAATAAGTGAAGGGAAGTAAAATTTTGGGGGGGGGGCGGGTGTAATTGGAAATGCTAAATGAAATAAAATGAAATTTGCAACTAAAATAAAACAAACTTAACAAAATAAAAATAAAAAATAAGAACTACTGAAATTTTTGGGTTGCCACTAAATGCACTTCTTTTAAGTCGTTAGCTGGACATTTGTGCCAACTTAGCTAATTATAGATAGGTTGGAGTTACCAGCTCTATCTCTTCCACATGCTCGACTGGAGATTATTCATAATATGGCTTCAAACAGTATCTGTTAACTTTTAAAAACTTAGAAGTATCTAAACTTTGAATTTCTACTACACCATGAAAAAAAATGTTAGTAGCAAGAAAAGGCCCATGTTGGGCACCCCGCTTTCGTGAGACGTGTGCCCGACATCCTAAGTGACAGCTGAACATGCATCCCATAAGGGTGGCTTGCTCACATTATTGGCGTCCGTGTCTCATTACCTATTTTGGGGCTCTGATTTTTCAAAAATTTTATAATTTGGACATTTTCAGCGTCAGCATTGGCGGGTTCACCGCGCAAAAGTCTCCTCTCGTGTAGTTCGCCACGGCGAAGTCCCAAGCTCCAGTACTCGTACCCTTCAGGAATGGTTTGTCGTGGTGTACTTTGGGCCTCGCTGTGGCAAAACCCTCGAACATGACCCAGATAACCAAACTCGAAAACTAATATTCAACTTTTACCATTCTTTCAACATAACCATTTTAACAATGAAATTAACTATGAACAGTTACAAACAAAACTTTTTCAATTCATCATTTCATTACTAAAGCAAAAGAATTTGAAAAAAACTTTATTTACATAACAAAAGCCACAACGTTGGCTTATTACAGAATACAAAATGCACATGATACAATTGAATGCTTATGCTTAATATAATTCTAAATACCCAAAAGTTTCTGAACTAACTTAATTACAAAAGTCTCTATTCTTGGTGTTTGTCAAACTTTACAAGGATCAATGCTGATCTGTTTTTTCTGCACCTGTATAGTGGAAGAGAATGGAGTGAGCTGCGAAGCTCAGTGGCTTATACGTTTATAGCCATTGGCAACGAGCCACATAATCAAACATGCATATACTTCATATGTTCATTACGTCTATATCTCATTGGGCTAGCAATTTAATCATTCACAACTCATAGTTTAACATATCATCACATAGAACTTGTCAAGTGTAATTAATCATCAAAACATAACACTCAATCTTGCATCATAACTGGACGAAACAAAATGCAAATGCACAAACAAATGTCTCGATAGTTTCATGGAATAATACGGATAAACCAAAATTTATACCGTGAATAAAACGAGTCCAATTTCTTAGGATCTTGCAGCCTTAAGCGGGCAACCAGGAGAAGGCTATATGTTGACATGCACGTGACTAATGGAACGTTCCTCTCCTGCCCAAACACAAACAAATTAATGCTCAATTCATTTCCAAGCATTTTTCATATTCTCATGCTTCTAATGCTTTCTCATCTTTTTGTTCATACAAAAGCCCATTTATCTTTCATGGCATGACATGATAATGAATCATCATACATTTTTTAACAATCACATTCATTCAATTTAAACAATTTAGCACATTTTCGTACATAAGACAATTAGTTCATTTTATACAACAATTATAAACATATTGCCCACCTAATTTTTCTTGAATTAGGTTGTGGCGGTGGGAAGGAGAAATTTTTTAATTGGAAATGCTAAATGAAATAAAATGAAATTTTTAACTAAAATAAAACAAACTTAACAAAATAAAAATAAAAAATAAGAACTACTAAAATTTTTGGGTTGCCACTAAATGCACTTCTTTTAAGTCATTAGTTGGACATTTGTGCTGACTTATCTAATTAGAGATAGGTTGGGGTTACCAACTCTATCTCTTCCATATGCTCGACTGGTGATTTTTCGTACTATGGCTTCAGTTTTTAGTTTTCAGTTTATGAGTATTGTGAGAAGAAGCATGGTGGTGAGTGTTGGAGATTGACTAGAGCTTGTCTCAAATGCAGCTCCATGGACCACCAGATCAGAGTTGCCTGCTACTTTGGGAACTCAGTCTGCTGTCAGTGGGTGATCTGGGAGTAACACTATAGTCCAGCAGAGCAGAGGTGATGGATCCGGATAGAGAGGCCAAGGTAAAGTTAGAGGGAGAGCTGGGAGTTCTTCCATAAGGACTGAGGGGTGGGGCAACCGACCACAGTCCCAGCTAGGGTCTATGCTATGACCAGGCAGAAGGCTCAAGACTTATTAGATGTGGTTGCAGGTGCGCTTCTTCTTTATGAATTTAAGGCATTTGCACTGTTAGATCTAGGATCCACACACTCCTTTATTGCACCGCATTTGGCATGTAGATTGCATTGTGATAGGGAGTTACTAGCATGGCTTATAGGTGAGTACACCAATAGACAGTACTACAGTTATAGGAGAGGTTTGCAAGGGATGCTTGATTAATATTGATAAAGCAATATTGGAGGCAAACCTTATTATATTACAATTGAGGGAGATAAATGTGATCCTATGCATGGATTGGCTTAATGACCATAGGGCCATCATGAAATACTACACCAAGGAAGTAGTATTAGAATCTCTTAGTGTTGGAACCCAAACTTTTCTTGAAAATGAGAAATTATGAAATGAAATTAAATGAAGAATTGGGTAGTGAATGTAATGCCCTATTGTGTGTAGGATAGCTTTAAATTGTGTAAACGTCGAATTGTGGTGAATATTGGAAAATCCATGAGGAAATACGATATGTTTCCTTGTAATGAATGAAAAGTATGAATAGATGAGAATTTGATGAAATGAAAGAAGCATGAGAATTCAAGGATTTTCCATTGTGTATAATGTGTATGAAAATTTTGGAAGAGTGAAAAGAATGGATTTTAGTTTTGATGACTTTGAGTAAATTTGTATGTGCTATGAAATTTATAGTGAATGAGTTTGATTTGAATGGAATTAAAAAAAGCAAGAAATAAATAGTGAAAGCTTTAGTTTTTAGAAAATTGAAAGTTGATGAATAGTAGTAGAAAGTGATTTGTAAGCTGAAACTTTCATGAATTTTTCTGGGTTGATCTGGAAGAATTTTGATAAAATGATCTTCATGAAAGTTGTAGCTTCTGTTGATAGCTTTCTATCATTTTGAAGTATGACATTTTTCGATATCGAGACTGGGAGTTATGATTGATTGAAGTTTTGATGCTGTTTAGGATGAATTCCAGGGGCAGTCACTTTGACTGAAATTTTGACCTTTATAGACATGGAAATTGCTCTTAAAATCTTTATGAAAGTTGTAGAGTTTTCTTTTATCTTTCCAACGGTATATACTATGAAAATTTTAGATATCGGAGTCAAAATTTATGATCCTTATAATTGGAGACGTTTTGGGTAAAAAGCAAACGATAGAAAGTAAAAGGAAGAAAAGCAGACGATAGAAAGTGAAAGGAAGAAAAGCAGACGATAGAAAGTAGACGAAAGAAAAGTGAATAATACAAAAGTGAGACGATACTAAAGTTAGACGATAAACTTGGCCTTTAAGGTCTTCATGAAAGTTATAGATCTAGAAGTCCTCTTTCCAATGATCTAAAAACGAAGTCAATCTGGCCTCTGTAGCAAGGTTATGGCATTCGTACTGAGACATGCACATTTCAGGAGAGGGCATAAACGTGTTGGAGTCGTTTGGCCATAACTTCTTCTCTAGACCTCCAAATGACCTAATTTTTGAACCATAGGATTCGTAAGACTTTTATATACATTTTCACCAATAATTTATGGTGAGATATTGAGTGAAAAGAGTGAGACAAGTACAGTGAGTGTGTTCTTTAATCATATGAACTGGCGTTATCTCATTGAACATACCTCAGTATTTTGGTGATATCTTGATCTGTGGAGATCCAATTAAGTTTATTCTTGTTTCAAAATAAACTAGAGACATGAGGCTACAAGTTATCTAAAGGGATTGAATTTCAATTTAGTCCCTAATATTTTCAATTTCTGAATTGAATATGGGTATAGTGTTCAGTCTCAGATTAGTAAGAGCTGAAAGTGTTTTGACAATAACTTTTCCTCTAGTCATCCAAATGAGGTGATTCTTGATTTGTATTAAAATAGAAAGGTAAGGCTACAATTTGTCTAATGAAATTAAGTTTCAGTTTAGTCTCTAAGACTATCAATTTTCAGATAGAAGTCAATCGCAGGAAAATGTTTTACCATAAGAATAGGCTGAAAATATTTGGAGTATAACTTTTGGAGTATTGAACCAAATTGAATGATTTTGGTGTCATTATAAAACTGAGACAATGAGGAACTTTTCTCTAGAAGGAAGTCTTAGGAAATTTCTTCAATTTGATGATTAGAAAAATGTCTTAAGTTAAGCATGATTTTTAGGTTTTGTAATATTATATGATTTTAAGGACTTAATTAGCATGTTAATGTGAGTAATTAGCTTGTTAATTTGAGTAAGATCCTATGGCATAGGACATAGATTAAATTGAATTAAAGTGGTAAGATATGTATGAAGGGCAAAGTTGGAAGAACACTTAAGCTTTTAGGTTATAAGGCTTATAAGGAAGGGTATAAGGGTCATTTCTCACTCATTAATGACACTTTTGTGAATAAGAAGTGTGGGTTTTCGTATAAGAAGAAGAGAAGCACGAAAATTAGGAAGGAAAGATCAAAAGAACAAGAAATGAGAGAGTGAGTATTCGGTGGTGGAAGGAGAAAGAAGAAAGAAGATGCTAGGGTTTGATTTTTCTTGATTTTCGAGAGAGCTTTTGATGTTTGTACAAGAGGGAAAAAGGAAGAGGAGCATGAGAGCTTCCTTTTGAGCCACAAAATTTCTCATTTGGTGAAAGATTAAGGAAAGTAAGGGAAATTATGGGAGCAAGAGTTGAGGCTTTGGACAAGTTTCAAGCAAGGATATGAGATGGGTTTCATGTTTATAATTTGAGTAATGAGCTACTAAAGTTCTTTTTAAATGATTTAAAAATTTGTTTATGTGTATATATGCTTATTTGATGGAAATTGAATTGTCGTGAATGTAGAAAAAAATGCATGTGCATTGTTAAATTATTGTGATTATTGAAATTTCATTGTGATTTCTAAATAATGATAATGCTATACCATTGCATTGTGTCATGGTATTTTGATTTGAATGGAAAGAAGAAAAAGAACATGAAAAGTATGAAAGCAATTTGTTTTGATAAAATGATTTTGAGCATTGCTTATGTGCTTTGTTTGGGTAAGAGAGGAACCGTTTCGTAGTCACGTGCACGTCGACATAAAGCCTTCTCCTAGCTGGCCACTTGTGGCCTACGAGCTCCGAAAAATAGACTCGTTTCGTTCACGGTGTAAACTTCAGTTTCTCCGTTTTGTTCCATGAAACCCTCGAGCCATTTGTTGTGCATTGTATTTGTGAATTGTTAAATTGATGGATACATGATGTGCATTATTGTGAATTGGTTGAGAATTTGAAGAAATAAGAGTTTTGTGATTTTAATGAGGATTGACTATGTTTATGAAAATGTTCAAAGAGAATAAAATTTTGAACAGTTTTTGCTTTTTATTTATTAAAAGCATGTTACCCACGAGCTATAAGCTCACCCCCCTTCATTCCCATCCACAGGTGATGAGAAGAAGATCGGATGAAAGAAAGTGAAGGTTTTTGTATGTCTGTATGTGCACCTATTGTAATCGTTTTGAATAAGTCGTAATTATCCATTAAAGTATGACAAGTAGTCATTTCAAAATGTATGAGAGTTATGCAATTGTGTATAAATGGATTGA
>JANITW010000006.1:24893181-24916989 GCA_027564335.1 Erythroxylum williamsii | reverse complement strand
GCTTATGTGATGCATGAATTGGGAGAACCATCGATGATGGTTTCTCATTGAGTTCGCAAACTCATCCAAAATTGCAACTTATTTTTCAGGCCTAAGTGTAGACAGATAGCTCCCTCAGGACTGTAGAGCCGTATACTGTGGATTGGCGAGAGAAGCGATGGCTCAAAGGTCGGTCAGCTGGGCTTTCTTTTGGAGACCTATAGTTAGATCTGTCTTTTGTACATTTCAGTGTGTTATTTAGCGTGCAGTGGTTTGGAACAGGTGTAAACTAAAAATACTGACAGTTGTAAATTACTGAGTTTTAAGTGAATGAAATGGAATCCAATTTGGTTTTAAAAAGTGGTCAATTTCTTATTACCGTTTTATGATTGTGATGCCTTGTGGAGTGTAGTAGGTTGTTGTCAGTAGTGGTCTCTTGTCGTAGGATATGTACCGGAATGACCTACGGGCATTCCGGTGGATACCCTATGATAAGGGGGCGCTACATTGTTGATCTATTTTAGCATGTAATTAATGCAGAAGAGAATTGGTGTATTTGCAAGCCTATAGTAGTGTGATTCCTATTGGGAGTTTTGAACAAAACACAACCTATAAACACTTGAGTGAAATGAGTGAATTTTGTGAGGAAAATCCATTGTGAGTTTATGATTATCTTTGAATGGTAGTTTCATAAGTTGATTTTGTTTATGTGCACTGATGAAAACTAAACATGATGTGTGTAGTAGCTTGACATTTGATTGGCCAAAGTTTGAATGATTGCATGCGCTTGGTTTCTTTTAAAATGAATTGATAGAATTTGATGGTCAAGTTTAATTTGCTTGAGGGAGAGCAAAAAGTTAAGTATGGGGAAGTTAGTTAGTGTCTTTATTTTATATTTTTTATATGTTAATTTTTTGTTCTTGAGGTTTGAAGTTATACTTAATGGTAATTAATCTTGTTTTATGTTAAGGTATATTTTGGAACTAAATAGAAACAACTGTGAGGATTTTGGGATAAAAAGAGCTGAATTAGATGTTGACACTAATTAGACATGGCCTCGTGCAACAACCAGAAGCTTGAAACACAATAGGTTGGAAGTCTAAAGCAAAATGACATTGGAAAGTGGGAGTAGTCTAGCCAAAATGCAACACCAAACGAGGAAGCATAAACAATGAAATTTGTCCAAGCAACGTCCAAAACATCAACGTGTGTGAAGAAAATGCATGCATGATAGATGGCAAGCCAAAGGGTGGACGCCAGAGGAAAAGGCATGCAAAAATAAGAGTCTAAAACACATCTAGCATGAAGTTAAACGCAGACATATGGGGAGTGTTGAAGCATAAATTAAAAACAGATAAAAGATGTATGAATAAAAAGGGCATGTGGGAAAAAACGACGCAGAATGAAAATGTTGAAAGCGAGAGGGGCTAAATTGCAAGGAATCAAGAAGAAAACACAGCAAGTTAGATGTAAAAAATAAATGACGTAGTGGGGCAGACAAGTGTGGCATTTTAGTTAGGAAAGGTTTAGGGTTTTTAAAAAGTGGTGTGGACAATAGACCTGGGATTTTTTATTCAAAAAATCAAGGACTGGCGACAACTAGGCAGAAAGGAGCGTGAGGTTAGACACAATAAAAAGGAGGCTAAGTTAGAATAAAAAGAGGGTTATAGTAGATAGCAAATAGATAGGAGAGAGGAGGCTGTGTTAGATAAAAAGAAAAGAACGAAAGAGGTTCGGCAGAAGCAAGGTAAAGGAGAGTTTGCGAGAGAGTAGTGAGTAACATGGTCCGTCAAAGTTAATTTGTCCCATAGATGAATAGTAAACAAGGAGAGGAGAAAAGTGGGTTTACAACAGAGAAAAGAAGGATAGCGTGCAAAGAAGGGAAGGATGCCTGCGACAGTCCCAACACCAGCGATTGTTTTAACGTCAGTGACAGTCCAAATAGTTAGGAAAATCATGATGTTGGGTAACTAAACTTTTATTTCTTAGTTTGTGAAATCTTAGTTATTGAACTTTATATATTGTGAGACTTTTGTTTTGTATTTCAATTGATTTATTAGTCAAGTATTAATTATTTTTATGGGTCATTATTTGATTGTTTGATTTTACAACTAGGTGCGCAACTAGATTAAACATATTGACGTTCAGCTTTTTTAATCAAAAGTAGTGACTAGGATTTTTGTCTACTACGTTAGGGATATGATTATAGGAAAAATAATTGTTTAGGCTAAATATACATCATATGTATGTTGTCTAGGTTCGATTTTCTTAATTCGTAAAGCTATTATTTAATTAAATCTGAGATCATATCCAGGTTATTAATTAATAAGGGTTAATTCAAATACATGTTTTGGTTAACTAAACATAAGATAAAATAGGTAAAGAAATTTACCACGATGAATGCTTGACTAATAAATTGATTAAGTGTCGATGATCAATGCAAGTTCAATAATGAAGGAGACTAAAAAACAAGATTTGTTTCTATTGATTGTTAAATTCTAATTATTTTGTTATTAGTTATTTTTTAACATAATATTCTAATTAAATTCTATTTAATTCACAATTACAATCTCCTTTTATTGTGTAACTACTAACATTTGAATTCCTCGTAGCAACGATCCCTATTTTTCACTACTACATTAATTTATGTTGCATGAAGTTGGTTTCTTTTTATATTTGGTTGCAGGGGATAGCATTCATCTGATGGCTAATATGATTATTGGGGATGAGCAACCATTATCTATGGTTTAAATCAAAAGATTAAGGATATTTCCTAATTCACTCCAATCAAGGTTCCAAGTTGGAATACATTGATGAATGATATTTTCAAAATTTATGACACAAGAAGAGAGAAACATTAAAAGCATTGTCGAATATTCAAGGATGAATTACCATAATAACAGACATATGGACAGTCGATAACCAAAAGAAGGGTTACATGGCAATAACAAGACATTATATTATGCAATAGAGTTTTTAGTTAATTTATGTTCTTTAATATTGTTATCATTTACTTTTTCATTATTTTATGAATTTATGATTCATGTTGGTATGTTTTTTAATGATAGGTTCATTTATATGTCGAAAACGCATACATGTGAAAAATTGGCAAACGTGTTAAAAGACTATTTGATGAATTTGAACATCGACAACAAAGTATCCTCCACCATAGTTGATAATTGAGAAGTTGAAGGGTAAGATGCGGGTTTGAAGCTTATTGGCTAGAGGTAAGCTATTTCATGTGTTATTTTGTGCATATTCTTAACTTGATTGTGAAGGATGGGTTGGAGACGATAAAGGAAGCAATAGAGTATATTTGGAATAGTGTTTTATATTGGAGTGCAACTCTTAAAAAGTCAAAACTTTTGAAGATGGCGCAAAAATTTATGCATTTTAAATTCAAAGAAGTTGTTTTTGGATTGTCTAACTAGATGAAACTCAACCTTTAAGATGTTGGAGTCGACAATCCCATATGTTCAATTGTTTATTAGACTAGCCGAAAGGGATTCTCAGTATACCTATGTACCATCAAAGGATCAATGGGGCTTGGCTAGAGAACTTTGTACGAAGTTGAAATTATTCAATAATTGGATTGAATTATTCTCAAGAACAAAATTCTAACTTCACACTATATCTTTAGCACTTTGTCCAATGTAAAGCATGTTTTATCAATGAATATATCTATAGTGCATTGTACACTAGTAACGCTCAAGAGTGTCTACATACCATGAAACAATTATGGTATCAATTGTTTGATGATTATATAGTCAAAATGCAACAAACTTATAATCGAGATCTTAGTAGTGCTCCATGCAGTTTAACTCCGACTTCAGTTTCAAGTTTGACATTTTCTTCTAACCCATTATTGACAGATTCTCTTTCAAATCTTTTGAAAGAGAAAAGGGTTGGAATTTCTTACAATACGATGGAATTAGATAAATATTTTTCTGCAAATTGTGTCCCTAAAACTGAAGGTGAGTCATTTGATATATTGTCAATGGTAGAAGATGTCTGCATATAATTATTCGATCTTACAAGTCATTGCATAGGACTTGCTAGCTATTCCATCATCCACCGTTGCTTTAAAGTCTGCATTTAGTACTAATGGTCGAGTCATTACTCCTCATCGTGGTCAACTTCATTATCACATTGTGGAAGCCCTTATGTGTGCTCAAAGTTGATTAAATAATAAAGAAATTGATAGTAAATTCTTTTCTTTTTAATATATTTATTTTATCTATCTTTATATTGTCTTAACTAATATTGTGTTTTTTGTTTTCCTACAACAGGAAATATTAATGCGGAGAGGGCTAGTGAAATTAATCGACCAATTGAAGGTTATTTTGATTAAATATATGAACATGAAGGTATTTTTAATTTTTTATTTAATATTACATTACTAAATATCCTTTTTATTTTAATATTATATTACTAAATATATAGTTTATACATACAGATGATTGGATCCAAACTGTTGATGATCTTACCAATAAGTACAATTAGTCAATTAGATGATGCTCTCTCAATCTCCACTCTTTAGTTTATCTAACATGATATTATTTTAATTTTGTAAATTGGGTCATTTCTTGTAAAATGATTCAGATAATCATTCATGTACAGCAAAATTTTCTATAGTTAACGAACTTGGTTTTATCAATTCTCTCTTATAATAATTAATAAATTATTTAAGTAAAATTAAAATTTGTAATTAATTGAATTAAAAATCTTAACTATTACTATTAACTTAATGACTTTTGAAACAAATTTCAAATCAATTGAATTAAAATTCCTAATTAATCATACCAATAAATATATCTCAAGATTTAAATTTTAAAATATATTTTCTCATTAATGATATGCAAATGTATGTAGCACCCTTCAATCTAAACCTGACTTGATGTCTTTTAACACAAATTGTGTTAATATTTAGCTCATTATACCTAAAATATTACTTAAAACATTAACAAGTTAGTGATGTTATGCTTTCATTTAATGACTTATAGTTTTATTTAAATGAAATATTAAGAGGTTAAATAAAAAGATATAAATATTTTGCAATTTAATATTTGATAAATTAATAACTTTATTATAAAATATATTCTTGACTCTGGTAAAAGCAAAATGAGACAAAAATGGGACCACTTCACACTTAAAACTCACCAAAATGAGGCATTTATATATATTTTTTTCATTTGATTTTTTTAATTGTTCTCTTAATCTTAATGTTAAGAACTAATTTTAAGGTAACCTCTTTAATAAAAAGAATGTGCTTTTAAATTTTACATATTTATATATTCTCATTTTATTGAGGCTATTTTTTCACTTTAGTTAGGATCTATAAAATGTTAATAACTACGGTGATAATATGTAGTGGCCCATGTCATTTTTATTTAAAGATATTAAAGTCAGACAGGAATAATTTTTTCAATTTATTGTTTTTCAATATTTCTTAGGCTTTGCTTCGACGTCCGCTGTAATAATGATCTGCCACGGGAAGTATGGTTTGGAATTACTTGAGGAGACTGGAGACTAGTCCCTCATATGTAAGTGTGGACAAATCTAATATGCTTTAAATCTATTTATAAGTATAATATATTATAAATTCGTTAAAAGAATGATTTAATTTGAACTCAAAAGATAAAGTTACGATACTACATTAAAAAGACTATTTAACCTAAAAACTCAAACTGATAAGTGAGGCCGTTAAAATAGACTCCAACTCTGTTTTCACGTAATATACATCAATTACTTGCTTCTGTTCATTCTAAAAATTAAAACATGGCCTTTCCCTTTTCCTTTTACCAATCGTGTGGAAGATGTTAATTGATTTATGGTGGCCCCTCTACTCACAAAAGATCGATTGCCATTCCTTGTTAAGTCCAAATTTTACTTAAATCATTAACTTCGGAATTTCCTTTTGTTTTTAATTTCATGAGCTATTCCCTTGAAAAGTGTAATAGAAAATAATTAACTTTGCATTTTATAGATTGTAACTATTTTAATTTATAATTGGTAATATCAAAGTTGTGAATAGCGTATCGAACTTGGTGTCAGATTAGGTTCTGGTATAATATTGTACCGATATAAGTTAATATCGAATATTATTTCGAGTAATTTTTTAAATTTATGAAATAATTCCTAGATTTTTTTAAATTTCAAAATAGTTTATTGTCATATTGTACAATTGTACTATATATTTTATAAGCTTAAATCAACTATGTCTCCAAAAATTACAATAATAAATAATAATCATAATTAATATGAAATAACAATAATTTTTAGATATTTCACATATAAATAACAACCACAATTAATATAAAAAAGATAATCATCATCATATAAATATAAAATTAAGAATAATACAAAATATTAAAATATTACAATTTTATGATATAATAAATAATAATTACATCAAAATACTCAATAAAAAGAACAATAACTATCTGTAACTCTCAAACTATTAAAATTTATGATAAGAATTTGTGATAAAGAAACAACTAAGTAGAAGTGAAACATGAAACAAAAACATTTACAATTACATTATATATAGATAATTTAACATATACATAAAATATAAGTAAAATTAAAAGAAGAGGAAAAAACCTGGAACTTCATTTAATCATCAACAGGAGGATACTGGCTATAATTGCATAGACAAAATCCTCATCATTGAGAGAAATCTCATCATCATCGTCGTCATCATTGAAATTCAATGCTCCAAATGACATATTAATGCTTATTTATCCAAAATTATCTTCCAAGTTATTTACATCTACCAAACCCAGTTTCTCATAAGCCCAATCTTTCAAAAGATCGATATTATCAATAGAAATTGGATCTGTTGAATTATTTGTGTTATTAAGAGTCATAGTAAATAATAAATTTAAATTATTAGAAAGTTATAAGAAACTGTATCGAAGTTAATAGTGATAATAACATACCTTTTTTGAAGCTTTAAATTATAATGAATGGAAACCAAGTCATTCAATTTCTTGTGCTCCAGTCTATTCCTTTCTCGGAATGAATGAATTCAAATCTACTCTAGTTCCATTCATAGCTTATTACATTCACACATTAACATTAAATCCGAATTGCAAACCTTTGCAATTTTAGAACATCAATTTCGAATTGATCCCGCCAAGAAACTATAAATTGTAAGATAACAAAAATAGTGTTATAAATAAAATAATGATAATTAATTTTCAACAAATAAGAAAACGAAAATAATTAATACTTGAAAAAAGTTTTGCTTTTTGTTGAATAACAATTCACATTCCAAATCCCCAAAAGACTGTGTATAAACCTCCATTTATGAGCCCAAGATATCTTGTACTATGTCATGGCCAACAATTGTTGTAATAATTAATAACATTCTCCTATTAGCTTCAGTTTTCTTTGTAAAATCCAATCTGAAATAGAGACTAGGATTAAAAAATGCCTCAGTTACAAACAAAAGAGAAGAAAGTTGCCTTTCTCATCTCTCATTGATGATTGCAAGAAACGATGTGTACAAAGATGACCTATATTTCAGATTGACCTTAATTGCTTCCTTCACCCTCTCTATGAAATACAACTATAACTCATTGTTGTCCTTTCTTCACTATCAACCAAATGAAACAACTTCACCAAAGGTTTACAAACTCAGACAACAAATTGACATTAAGACTAAAATTCTCTATCTAAAAGTATAATTATGGAAACCTTCAATCTAGTATTAGACCTAGCATACAGAGGTGCAATTCATTTATCACTTGTAAACATTTGTCTTAACTCTTTCTTCATCATAACAAAAGACTGAAGTGATAATAAATTCGTTTCAAATCTTATCACAATAGGATGACACAAATTCCTACAATTAGTAAATTCATTTCTCATTAAATTCAACATCTACGCTCAATTATAGATGAACTTGATCACCTTTTTAGCTTTCTACACAGTTTCATCAATAATAGTAAAATACCTCTAGCATGAGGTCAATACAATATACAGCACAAGGAGTAAGAGAAAAAAGTTATACTTATTTTGTAATCTTCTTCCTGCCACTTTATAAGCATAAACATTGTCATTAATGAACTAAACAAATTTTTGGCCCTACTTCATCTACAACTTTATTGAATATCTCAAATAAAATATCAATATTCTTAATAAGGCTAGATGGATCAATAGACTTTAAAAATATTAAGTCATTTATAGAATAAAATAAAAATTAATAATAGATTTATGTCTCCTATTTTTCCAACAATCATATATGAATGAATACACATAAGTAGCTCAATCCACTCTTCTTTCTTCCAAATAATTTTTAATTTCAGAAACAAAGCAACTGAAAAGTTTACCTCTTAAGTCATCAATCGAAGAAGATTTGTACTCAAACCGTAATAGGTCATAACATCCACCATAGGCTGATAATAATAAGATTGGAAAGCATTGTATAATGAACTTATATCATACTACCATCTAGCTACTGTCATATCTATATTGCAAGTCACATCTTTTGATTGCATGACACTAAGAATTAAAAGTTGAGCTCTAGGAGTTGTTTTTAGTGCAAAAAAGCTATTCACCTACCTTCTTCTTTTCCTAAGATTAGGTTTAGGTGTAAAATTAACTTCTTACTGGGGGCCTGGGATGGAGCACTAACACTACCATATTCAACATTTTCACAATCATCACGAAAACCAACAAATGAACTTCCACAACTAATTTGATAATTCAGCACAATTCAATTTCATCCAACACAATTCACCATAAATCAAATACTAACAATTCAAATATTCAACATATATAATTATACAAAACATACATAAATAATTTCCATTTCCAACAATCACAAAACATACATAAACAATTTTCATTATATACATACATACATACATATATATATATAGATATATATAATTTACATTTCCAATAATTCCATTTCCAACAACTTAAAACAATTTCAATTCAATATCACAAAACATATATAAACAATTCTCATTTCCAGCAATTACAAAACATATATAAACAATTTCTATTTCCAACAGTCACAAAACATATATAAACAATTTTCATTTCCAACAATTTTTAATAATTTCAATTCAAACATCACAAAACATAATAAACAAATTTCATTTTCAACAATCATAAAACATATATAGACAATTTCTATTTTCATCAATCACAAAACATTCATAAACAATTTTTATTTCCAATAATCGCAAAATATACATAAACATTTTCTATTTCCAATAATCATAAAACATACATAAAAATTTCCATTTCTAACAATTTTCAACAATTTCAATTTCCAACAATAAAAAACATACATAAACAAATTCTATTTCTAACAATTTTCTACAATTTTAACTCAACTTACAAAACATACTTAAACAATTTAAATTTCAAACAATTTCATTTCCAAAAATTTTGAATATTAACAAAAAGAAGGCAAGAAAAGTATCATCTAAGGATGTATTCTACAATTACTCATTGATCATTATTGTATTGTTGTTATTTCTAATATTATTTAAGAATGCAAACATAAATAGGATAAATGTGAGATGCTAATAGGGAGTTTACGCACGTCAAGACATCATTATGTGTTGGAGTGAAAAAAAAATAAAAATCATTTAAGGCCAACAAATCAAAATTTTGATATTGGAAATTTGAAATTTCATGGCTCCATCTTTATATTCCATGCAAGGTGATGGTTGTCAAATATAAAGGATTACAAAATTCTCCAAGTCTTGGAATTATATTTGAGTGAGATACAAAAATCTTGTAGTATATGTCAATAAAATTTGATCCCAACTTTTAACTTCAATTTTCACTTAAAATAAAAAAGAAGGAAACGATTATTACATATGATAATAAACCAATTGAACAACATGGTCATGTTATTTAATTTGATTGCATCATAGTGTCTGTGAAAAACAAAGTTAAGATGATCATCAGGAACACTGATATTATAAATGTTCAATATTTTGTGTAACAAATGTTGAACAGGATAGAAATAACGCAACAACATTAAAACATCGAAAAAATAAATAAACTAATAAACACACCCAATTATTTTTCAAATTTTACAAAACACATATGAGTTCAACAATTCCATTCACAATCCACAAAACCCACCCAACAATTCCAATCACAATTCACAAACATACATAAGGTCATAAACACACACCCAATTATTTCAGAATTCAACAACAATTTCAACGTCAATCTGGTCGAGTCGGAAATATATTTGGATCTATTTCAGATTTGGCACAGTGGGTGAGTTAGTGGCGTTGGTGGTGGTGGCTGGTGTGGTAGTCGTCAGGCAGTGGACTGGTGGTAGTGGCAATGGTGAATGAGACAAAGTGAGAAGTGTGAGAGAGAAATCAAAAAGTGGAAGAAGGGAGAGCAAAGGGTGGGTGTCGATGGTGGTGTTGTGGCAACGTTGGAAAAGAGAGAGAGTGCCACCAGAGTGATGCCTAAGAGAGAGAGAGAGACAGTGATATGTGAGAGAAAAAAAATATGGGAGAAAAAGAGACTGTGAACGTTTGGTTGGTTGGGTTTAAATTTTTTTTTTGCAAGTTAGTCCTCCTACTTTCTAAAAATTATAGTACCAGCCCACATTAGTTGAGGACAATAAACATCTATTTGAAGACTAATATAACCAACTTAGGGACCAAGATATACATGTATATTTAGCTGCCATCTATTACTGATCTTTCCGCATTTTCAATAATTGCTTTTTGTCTTTCTTAACTGAGTCATCTCTTGGAAAGAATTGAAACTAGTACTTTCAAACTTGAGAGTCTTCTTTACTTAACTCAAAATTAGTAGTTTAAGCATTTACTAATAAAAATTTTAATATTTATTTATTTAACATTATTTTTATATTTTTAACCATAAAAATCCATTTAATGTAATTTATGGCATTCTACAATAAAAATAATAAAATTATATGATGAAAATTTTCAAGTTTTATATATTGGCATATAGTTTATTAATATTTACTTCTTGTATGTAAAAATAAAGATAGGTTGAATGATATCTATTTAACCTGAATATATTTTAATAAGTAAAAATAATTATTTTAATATTTTGACTATTAAATTGATTATAGAAAATAAAATTAAATATAATAAAGAATTCTAAAAATATGACTTTGTAAAGTGTGATTAACTTATTTCAATTGAATATACTCTAATAATAAATAACTTCTTGTACCACAATTATGCAAAAAAAATTTCCCTTTCATTAGTGATGTTAATCATTTTCTGAAATTTATTTAAAAATATAATTTGATTTTTATCATTATGTATTAACTTTTAACATTCTGAAGCAAATTAATGTTTTAAAATGGAAAAAATGGTCAACTCTAAATTTGTAAAATTTTCATATGGTAAAATTTTTCACATCACTTCTTAAATATGATGGTCGTCTTCTAGGCCTGAATCTTATCTGAAACTTTTTGGGCTATAAATGACGTTTTATCTCTATGATGCTTGTGGTTCTTCATGTCATATGTTTCGGGGTACATACCATCAATAAGCTTAAATCTTTTTAAAAGAAAAATCGTAGAAACTGAAGCTTGAGGTCTTGCACTTTAGGTCATGGGGTTGAATGTGCATTTAATGCTCATAAGTACTCATCGATTGGAATTTTCGAATGGGAACGTAGATACTGAGATGGGATTCACACTCAGAAAGACGAGTGATGGTGACATTGGTAGAGGAACAATATAAAGGGAATGCTTGTAATCTAATAACCAAAAAGTGTAACCATTTCTACAATGATACTTGCCTTAAATTAATTGGGAATTCAATCCCGAGTTGTCGCCAGAGTCGATAAGAGAATTTGTTTTCAATATGCACAAGGGGATAAGCTCGGCTCATAAATTTTTGTTCGGGTTTGGGATAGACCCAAAACTTAATAAGGGCTGAAGCTCCCAACCCAAACCTGAATTTGATCATACATGAGAGATACAAAGTTCAATCAGATTTAATCTAAATCCGATTATTTTATATTTAAAATTTTAAAATAACGTCATTTTAATTAAAATAATATCATTTTACTTGACATATTAGGTCTTCAGGCTAGATTGAGCTGGATAATCTAAACTTAAATTCAGCTTAAAATTTCAAAATTTTAAAAAGAAATTGAGTCCAGCTCGAAGTTCAGTTAACTTGAGTCAATCCTGTTGACTTTAAATTGGGTTGGGCTAGACAAAAATTGCCATCCTCTTCACATATGGATTGTTAGCTTGATTTTTAAAACTTTTTATATAATTTTCAGAACTTAATTTTGATTTTATATTTAATTAATTTTAAATAATTTGAAGAGCATATATATTAATTGTAATGTATTATGAACATGTCAAATTGAAGGAGTGATTGCATTATATTAGGTTAATGGGTTGATATACTGCGTAAGACATATTAATGGTAGATTAAGAAAAGTTTAGAAGAAATTTAATATAATCAAATACAAATTTTAAATATTTTCTATTTTAAAATGCTAAAGGATATATATAATCAATTTAAAAATAGTAAAGATTAACTTAGTATTAGAAATAACCAAAACAATTAAATTAACTTGGAAAACTTCAAGGGACCATTCACATTTGGTTATTATTACTACAATAATTAGAACTTGGTCTACATATTAATTGCATTATGTTTTTCTTATTTTAAATAGGCTTGGCAAAATAGTTTGATTTTTTAGTCTGGTTTAGTTTAAATCAGCTTGAATTTGGTGATTTTTACCCATTTATAATAATTCCTTTCATCTTCTTATGTATGAAAAATCCTAAAAAAAATAAAATACCAACATTAATATAAGTCCTCTATTGTAGCCTTCAATAATATCCTTTCACAGTAAAAATTATAGTTTCTAGAATATATAAGTCACTTTCACGACTATATTGGTGATTGTGTATCTTAAAATATCCTCTAAATTATGACTTTACACGGTCATAGAATCTTACACAAGCAACATACATGGTCGCGTATGTCAACATACACGGGTGTGTATCTTCACACAGGCATAAACAATGTCTTGAAAGCTTCACATGTTCTTACTTCAATTCTTTCATTTTATATCACGATTTCACCTAAATTCTTCTCCTTTTGGTTCATAAAGGAAATTATCACCTAAAAACACACTTAAAGCAAAATAACTACCAAAAATACTATAGAATTATTAAATAAAAAGCATAACACACTAACTATGGGCATATAAATAATTAATCATTTATCCATCATCTCATACTTGAGCTTTTACTTGTCCTCAAGCAAAACTATACTAAAAAAACACAAAAATCAAACATATAACAATATAATAATGGTACAATGACATCAAATTTCATGAAATTAATTTAGTTATAAACATCAGTCACTTAAAAAATTCTAACATACTATCTTTTTAAGTTCATGTTCAAATGCATTGCTTAAAGAACGAGAGATTTTTTCAAAGTTTCTTAAACTATAGTGGCAGTGTATGTCTTTTACCCATTTACAAAATATTTTTAAAATCTAAGGAGATAGACGTAGGTTTTAAAATATAAGAAATTATTTTTAAAATTTTAAATCAAATGAGGGATAAAAAAGCTACCATTTTGAAATATGTTCATTATACTTAAAGATCTTATAACAATAAGTGACATCTAGTACCTTTTCAAGGTACATAAGGATCAAAGGAAATGTTTTAAAATATATGTTGCAAATTAAAAGAATGCCTTGAATTTGTAAAAGGGTCTCATATATTTAATTTTAAAAATTAGAACAAACCTATATTAAAATAAAAAAATCAATATTTCAAGAAATATAGAGAAACATAGAACTCTAGTGACATTCAGTTTATGAAAATGACACACATCGAACACGAATTATGAATAGTAAGGAAACTTAAATTGATCTCCTCTTAAGTCTTCTGTTAAACTTAGCTTTTAATCACTTTAACAAATTGTTGGGATTAAGAAGTTCTCATGATATTAATCTTGACTCCATTAACATTCTACCCTAGCCAATTAATTTATAATAAAATAGAAATTCTCATCAAGTGAATTTATCAAAACCCCTATTTTAGTAGTCGTGGAATCAGGTAGAATTCTAAAAGAACTAACTATTAATTTCTTAATTTTAATTGAAAAAGCATAATATTGAGATATGATTAATTAACCAATAAACTAAAATTATTAACAAATCAAAATGATTAAACTTAATATAAAAATGAGAAATTAAATTTCACCTAACTCTAATTTTTAGAAAAAAGGATCTCATCTAATTGTAACTTTGATTGTTGGTATAAAAGGAATAAATTTTCTAATTCAATCATTTGGTCCGAAACTTATTAGGATAACCATAATAAATCTTACTTTTTTTAAAATTAGTTGACTCAAATTTAGTATTCAAATAATTAATTGCATGGGTATAATAGCATTCTATATTAATTAAATGTTGGTAGTGAGCTTAACAAAAAAATAAACCTTAAATTCAATAGTTGAACTAGCTATAACTGTTCAATTTAGTTTTCTTGTTTTTCATAAGTTATCTATGCAAATACATAAATAGCTTACTTGTAATTTGTACCAATCATTCATGATAATTATGAATCATTGAATTTATTGATAGCAATAGAATAACTAAAATTAAATTAATTTTTAGATCAATATACACTAATTACTCATAAAGTAGAAAAATAAGAAGTAAGAAATACTTGAATTAAAATAAAATTCACTTTTAAAACATTAAAATAAAAAATCAAGTTTAAAGCAAAACCTTCCAAAGTTACAAATGGAGTTTTAATTCCTCTTGAATCATTAAAAATTAGATTTACCCACTCATGTCTATTTTTTCAAATAAAAATTGAAAAAAATAAAAAAAATAATTGAGAACAATCATGTTCTTTCCTCTATAAAACAGTAGTAAATAAATATTCTAAAGGTGGTGTAGAGATGAAAATAAAGGTTCTTAATTAAACTGAACTTCCTAATGGGTGACTCCAAGTGTGATTATGTCTTATCAGTTACAACAATCTAGAATTTTTTGCTTCATCTTTCAAAGTTTGTGGCTTTGACAAATGATGCTCTAATTAAATATTTCAAGCAAAATTTGGTTCATTCTCCAACTCCTAAAACAAAATAAATATAAAATTTTAATTAAGCACCAAAATCAACCAAAAATAAAAGAGATAAGTTTAAATAATATGAGCTTACATTTTATCGTAAAGCCTTTCAATGCAAATTATAACATATTCTCTTTATTCAGTATTGAGATAAACAAAGTCACAAGACTTGATAGCTATTAGTCACTTCTTTCATTATGAAGGAATAGCATAAGTAATTCTTAGATTTTTCTTAGTAATGCAAAAGGTTAGTAAACTAAGAATTACTCAGACAACCTTAATCCAAAAAGTGAACAAACGTAAATCCCTACATAATGTTATATATATATGTTTTATTAATCTTGCTAAAATTAACTAGATTAAAGAAGTTTCGCAGCTAAATAAGATTGATGGAATAGTAATAAAGAAATAAACACATAGATTTTTACGTGAAAACCCTCCAAACAAATCAGGGTAAAAACTACGAGCAAAAAGAAGAAACTTCACTATGAAACATTTAAGAGTAAAAAACTTTTTCTATTTTATAAGGAGAAACACTTTATAAATTGTGGCGATTAAACTGAAGAAGAAAAGATTTGGGATGATTCTAAAACAACCTATTTATAGCCCTCCCAAATGTGTACATCTATCAATAGCTAGCTAGCTTCGTTTTTCTTCTTCTTTTTACTTGTGTATGTGGGCATGCTAAGTTTTTCTTCCTTACTTTATTGACTTTGGGAAGTCGGCAATAACAATGTCCCACTTAAAGATTTGATTAAAACTTAATAAGATCTTCAAACCATTCTTTCTTTCTTCCCATTTCCATGTTGCTCATATCGCCATCAAGCTGCAAGAGGATCGACACAAAATTTTGATCTCTCATAACATAATGCAACACCTGAGTTCTCTTTAATATCTTCAAGGACCCTCTTTATAGCATTCTAATGCTCTCTACCATGATTCACCTTATAACTACTCTCATTGCATATGCAATGTTTGGTCTTATACAAATCATAACGAACATTAAGCTTCCCACGGCTAATGCATATGGCACTTTAAACATCTTCATCCTTTCATCTTCATCGCTAGGACTCATGTTAGAGGATAACTTGAAGTTAACCAGAAGTGGGGTAGAAATTGACTTACAATCTTGCATGCTGAAGTGTTGCAAGATCTTCTTTAGGAAATTCTTTTAAGAAAGCCAAATCTTCTTCACCAAACCTCTTAAAATATGCACAAGGGTCTATATTTAGTCTGCTATATCTAAGACTGATAATGAAGGAATCAAATCTCTTGTTCTAACACCTCGATGCCCACTTTAAACCATATAAATATTTTTTCAACCTGAAAACCAAGTTCTTTTTTCTTGCTTCTTAAAAAGCTCCTAGTTAGAACATATAAATCTCTTTTTCAAGATCTCCCTATGTTGCACTCCTTGGATAGTACAACTTGTACCATCATGTAACTTCAGCTTAATGAGACAATCTCACATCTCCTTTGTTGTCTTCTTCTTCTCTATGCTTGACAACACCTCGTCTGTTAATGCTAGATAAAGATTTGCGATAACATTCCCGTCCATCTCATTCCACTCATTATCATTTATGAATGTTGTTGGCCTTTCGTTGATGGCCACCAAGCAGTTATCTTTTTCTCAAGATAGCCTGTAGCACTCCACTCCCGTAAGACTCGAACCCGATATCGTGGGTGATATCCGAGTCCGTGCCTCACGAGAGTGGTATGCTAGAGCACTCGAATACCGTCAAACATTCAGCATAAATTTTTTTTAAGCTCATAAGTGCGGAAATCAGTAAACAATTTGGGCCCGCTTTAATTTGTAAACATTTTAGGTCATCAAATACAGTCACAGTATTTAGCCATCGAATGTACAAAAATCCATAATCACATTGGGCCCAATTTTATTCATAATCATTTCAGTGATCACATTACAATCAATAAAATTACAATAGCCCATTTGGGGCCTACTAGAACTACAACACTATTTTTCAGAAAAATGCGGAATCCATAATTGTGTAAAAGTAAGATGACACTAATGCAGACGCGAACTGATCCCGACCCCTATCTTTTCCTGGCATGCAGTAGGCATACTCCCGTGTCTAACGGAGTACTCTTCAAGGCCTGAAAAATAGTTGCAAATTTTGGGTGAGTTTTGCGAACTTAGTGAGAAACCATCATCGATGGTTCACTCAACTCATGCATTACGCAGATAGCATACAGATTATCACAGTAACACTTTCTGAATATCATATAGCAATTTACAGATTTTCACAATAGCATATTCAGAAAGATTACAAAGCAGTATCACATTGATGCAAGGCATGTTGCCTCGTTCCCAGTTCAAAAATCAATTCATTGCATAACTCAAATCATGCATTTCACAGACAATTCACAGATTCTCATACAATAGCAGAAATCAGCATTTCACAAAACAGTTTTCACAGAATTACAAGCATTTAATCCTTTTTCCCAAATCACAGTACAATCAGATGCATACCTAACGTTTTCCATTATTTTCCATTTTAAATTCTGTGTTGTGACTGAGCACCTGTACTGTCCCAACCTGGGCACATTAATCAGTGAGCATATAGCTCTGAACTGTCCCTTTTGGGCTCATTAAGCATTGAGCATTTAGCTCTGAACTATCCCTTCCGAGCTCATTAAGCGTTGAGCATTTAGCTCTGAACTGTCTCTTTCAGGCTTATTAAGCGTTGAGCATTTACTTCTGAACTGTCCCTTTCGGGCTCATTAAGCGTTGAGCATTTAGCTCTGAACTGTCCCTTTTTGGGCGCATTAAACAGTAAACGCGTCTTAGGGTAAGAGAGCACTCTAGGTATGCACTACTTCTCACGCATCAGTAGGAATAGGAGAGCCCTTTGGGTATGCACTAATCCCTTTCGAGCTCGAGGCTCCTTTTCAGTGATCGAGCTTGTAGCTCTCGGTGGCGGCTCCAGTCACAACCGTTATTAATGATCATGCACAGAATTCGTTTATCACAATTTTATGATATCATATTTCAATCAGAATCAATTTATTCAAACAACCAATTCATTCCCAATTATTCACAATAATTCACAGTCACATTCTATCACATTGGAAACATGAAAGTTTCTCAATCTCAGGCAATTAACACTTCAATGTCAAATTCCCATTCCTTCGGACCTTCGGTCCGGTATTTCAGTCATACACAATTTCTACATATCCATCATTTCATTCTCAATTTCACATCATCACACATTTACAAATTATCACATTGAAGCATGACAAATTTTACTTTCACAAACAGTTTCCACTTTAATGCCAAAACTCACAATTCCTTAGACCTTTGATGTAGGATCTCAAACATAACAATTCACATATACCCATCATCATATTCCACCAAATTCTAAGCACATAACATTTAACAAATCAAGGATTTAGGAACCAACTAGGTTACTCACCTGTACTTCCGAGCTATTGCCTGGAAGTCCCAGCAATATCCGTGGAATGTTGTTCCATCGGTACCTCTATAATAGTCAAATAATTTTCCATTACTAAATGCACAATTAGAATAATTCAATGATGCACATGTCGCAATTAACAAAATGTACGATGCATGTTTATGACCTTCCCGACGCTATATCCCAATTTCCACTTTCATTTGCCTCGAAACCGATTTTTCATTCTATAGACACTATCCCATTTAGACAATACCCTTATTCTCAAAGAAGACCTCAAAGCCAAAATTACTAATCATTCGGTCAATTTCACCCATTGAAGACTCCAAAAGTATTAAATATAAGTCAGCAGTCTCAAAATGATGCTCCAATAATCATGAAATAACTCTTAGGTTGCAATAGGAAACCATATTCAACTTTCTTTCAATATTTAAGATCTCACTTATTTGATTTCAAACTTTCTTTCTTTACCTCAATTGTAGATTCTTTCTCTAGATCATAACGAATCAAGAATCACCTCAATTGGAGGTCTACACCATTAGTTATGACCCAAGAACTAAATCACATCAGTTCAGAAAATCAGCCTCGCCGCGACGTAAGGACGCTCGTCGCGACAACACGAGGTCGCTCGTCACGACGTCTAACATGCTCATCGCGACGAGGATTTAACCGCTCGTCGCGACGAGGCCCTCACACACATCGCGACGAGTAATTAATCGCTCGTCGCGACGAGGTGCTGGCACGTCGCGACATGTGGGATCTAGTTCGTCTTCTCCGACCATTTTTCACATTTCTCTCTCTAAAATCAGCCATAACTCAACCTCAAACACTACAATCTTTAACATTTAAACCCATTAATGCATTTAACTAACAAATAAACAACAAAAAAGCCATTTACTTACCAAATCAAGCTTCCCACTCATCAAACACCCGAAAATTCCTCTAACCCTTTCACCTTTCTCTAACACTCACAGTAAGCTCTTCTCCTCTCACAAACTCATCATCTCAAAGGTTTAGGGTTGATCTTTGCACAAGGAAAAGCAAGCAAGCAAGAAGAAGAGCCTTGAAGAGGGGATCGAAAATCACCAAAGAGAGAAGAAGACAAGCCCTAGGTAGAGAAACAAGTTTACAGCCAAGAGATTTCGGTAACTTCAAGGGGAAAAGTCCAGAACTTAAAGCATTTAGGTGATTCATAATCTACACACTTGCCACATGTCATTTCCTCAATATACATGCAAATTTCTTTCTCTTTCCAAATTTATTTCCAGTCTAATTCGTCTCCAAATTTCAATGGCTCGTCATATTAATTTCTAAAATCATAAGTCTAACTTTCCATGGCCATTGGACAGTTATTCAAGTACTAATAATAGGCAATTTTTCAGAAAGATTTCTAAGAATCACTAATAATAGGCAATCACTCTAAAACAGTTCCAATTCAGATTATCAAACACAATTGTCTCAGAATTCACAGAACACATCATATTCTCAAATAAAAGCCGGGAAATGTCATGCATGCGTATACATATATGTGCCTGTGCCAAATGTCTCATTCCTCTCTATATCAAGAAGCCAAAAGCATGCTCATATCAAAATGCAGTCTGACTTATTAGTCCGTCCCAAATTACCAATATAACTTTCCCATCGGTGATGGGATGTTACACATAATAACACAATACACATATAAATCTCATATTCTATAACTAATTTTATATGATCACATCATTCAACCATAAACTAAAGATGTACACTCGCAACTATACCATATTCAACTTCAACCATAACTCATAACTATACCCTTACAAGTTCCTTTATGTGATCTCATAATTCAACTATAAACTAATATAATTTGTTTACCTATACAATTCAATTTGTATTGCTTCTAATTATTTTTATTTTCTTAACTAATTTTAATCAATATTGTTACTAAAATCCTATTTCCTAACTTTAATTTAACAATCTTTCATTCACCATTTTAATCAACATTCTTAGTTTCTTACTTAAGATAACTCCACAATGAAGAGTTAACATATACTACACAATTCAATTTTATCTAACACAATTCATCTATAAACAATATAAAAATGCAAACATTTAATTTTCTTAACTTAATTACATATATTAAATGGTTTAATTATATATTAAATCATATATATAAATGAGAATCACATATTAAATACTTTTATATAGAAGTAATAATTAGTAAATTGTATGTTTTATGTAAATTAATTAACAAATTAACAACTTAATGCATTAATTTTGAAATTGACATTGCTTAAATTACATTGAAATTAAACAACTCATACAAACAATTTCAACTTTCAAACCTAAATTTTCAAATGCATTTTTTTCTTCATAGATTGACAATGCCTAAATTACATTGAAATTGAGCCAACTTACACAAACCTTTCTAACTTTCGAACTATTCACAAAATACATATGGCATAACCGAAACACAATGTAAATGTATTTTAGGAGCAAAAAAAAGCAATTCAAAACACATAAAAAATTAGAAATTGCAATTTGGTTATGTTGGTTCGAGTTGCTTCTTTAGGTTGGGTTAATCAAGAATCCAAATCTGAAAACTGCAAATTTTGGTTTTCAACTTCAGGCAAGTAGTGATGGTGGAGAGTAGCAAGCATGGTGGGGAGAGAAGGCACAGTGGAGAGAAGACGCGATAGGGAAAGCAGGCGTTGTGGGGAAAGTAGCAAACGCAGTGGAATGCAACGGTGGCTATGGGTGGTGGCATCAGTGGCAGTGGTTGCTGGTGACATTAGAGGAGGGGGAGTTGGAGAGGAGAATTTAGAACGCTGAGAGAAGAGAAATGGATTTTTTTAAAAAAATTTGTGAGTGAGAGAGTTTGAGTGGGTTTTTGGTATTTTATTATTTTTTTGAAATTTAATCCTTGAAAAATTTAAATTTATGGTATCAGCAAATATTTAGTTAATATTTAAAATATTGACATATACCAATCAAACTTTTCAGTAGTGGCCAGTATTAAAGGCCATCTTTGTTTCATTTTTATTCTTAGGAGATCTCTTTTTCTTAGTAGAAGAAACTTATAACTTAATCTTCTTTCTTATTGAAAGAATAAATTTCATCATCCTCAATTACACAAACTAGTTGAGCTAGTATCTCTAAAAATACAACACAAGTCTAAAAATTCCCTATATTCCTTTTTCTTAAACATGTGAATCATTTTTTGTACCTAAAATGATGACAAAGTTTACATTATAAAAAATTAAAACAATGTATATAAATAAAAAAAAGCAATATTTTACCTTAGATAGATAGTCTCAATATTCATTTGTTGCATTAACTCCATCAATCAGACAGTTTAAATTTATTCCATTTTATTTAAGTAAATTCTTGAAAATTTTTAATCTAGCATTTACTCTATTATACATGTTATTCTACTGGAGATTAATATACTCTTTATTGAATTTTCTTTGAAGACATATCTTAATATTCTTTTAACCAAATTTGGTAAAGATATTAGTTATTTAATTTATTTTCTTCACTTCTTCAGCCATTAATGACATTAATTGCAATTCTATTACATCATTTCATATTGTATCTTTTGGATTTATTGCCATGTAATTTTTTAAATCATTCATATTTTTTAAAAGCTTTTATCATTGAAAGTAACTAAATGGGAGTGACAAGAATAAGAAAAAGTGTCTCATACAATATTTATAAAACTTAAAATTTACAAGAAACTTGAAAATAATAATTTTTAACAATTAAAAGTAAGAACCAAATTCACAAGCATATTCCTAATTAAATATAAGGCCCCAAACAAAGCAATATTTTACCTTAAATAGATAGCCGTAATATTCATTTGTAGCGTTAACTTAATTGATCAAGTAGTTTTAACTAATTCCATTTTCTTTGAGAAAATTTTTAAAATTCTTCAATCTAACCTTTAATCTATTATAATTGTCCTTTAAATGAAGATCAATATACTTTTTATTGAATTTTATTTAAAGATATATTTAATTTTAATAAAATTTGATAAAGGTATTAGTTATTTGATTTCTCTTCTCAATTTCTTCAACCATTAATGAGATTAGATGCATCTCTACTACATTATTTCATCCCGTGTCTTTCTAAAACAAGTGTCTCATACAATATTTATAAAAACTTAAAAATTGCAATAAATTTGGAAATAAAATTTTTGTAGCAATTGAAAATAAGAACCAAATTTGTAAGCATTCTACCTATTGAATATAAGGCTATAAGATGTAGGTTCAAGTTGTGGGACAAAGATAAAAACATATAAGAAAAAGGCATGTGGATAATTGAAAACATTATTTGGTTTACTAGATAAACTCCTTAATGAAAGCCTTAAAAGAAGGAATGGACATCGGCATGTGCAAGTGCTTAAGAAGTGCGTGATTAAGTCAAACGTTCATAATTGGACTAATTGTTTATGTAAATTAGGATTTACCATTTAGATTAGGCTAGCCTTCCCTCTAGTTTAAACTTAGCACACATTATTTTAAGAGAGTTAATCTAATAATTTGAATTTTATTTATTATCTTCATATTTTAACACTGATAAACAATGAAGGTAAAAAATGAGGAGTATGTTATCTTAATTATGAAGTTCATTAAGATAAGAATAAACCTATATATCTATAATAAGATTATTAGATAAGATAATAGAATTAAATAATAATGTTAGCATAATATAATAAAGTTCATATATACTTAACAAATACTGAATCAAACAAACCATAAAATATGACAATAGAGTGAAAATTTTCTAATTACATAAAATTAATTAGTAATCACTGTATCCTATAGAATTACGTTTCTATTCCTATTTCTACTGTAAAATTACTAAACTTACAACCAATACTTTTGAAAAGTCCTAATTAAAAGCCATTTTATAGCATATTAATTAATGTTCTCAAATTTTTTAGAAATAAAATTAGGAGGGTTTATTAGATGAGGACCTAATTAATAGGTAAAATTAGAGTTTTCAGTTATTTCCTATACTTGTTATTCTTTCTTAAATTATGGATTTAAATATAAATATAAAACATTGTTCGACAAGTTTACAGATTTTTGCATATTGAGAGTAAGAAAACTATATTATAAGATTTTAGATAAATTAAGCTAAAATTTGATCCATTTCTTTGAATCATTTCCCCCTTTTTCACTTAGTATTCTTCTACAAAATTTGTAAAGATGATTTCAAACGAATTTACTGCCTTAATAACCCTGTGTTATTCAAAAGTTGCTAAAAAAACCTTGACATATAAAAATTAGCAAAAAAAATCCTGAGTTGAAATTTTATT
>JANITW010000006.1:24807175-24830933 GCA_027564335.1 Erythroxylum williamsii | reverse complement strand
TACTCATTCCAAGCAAAACTAAGGTTAGATTCAACCTAAACAAGAGTAGAAGAGTATAACTTACCTTAAGGATGCTTGAAATCTGTCGAAAATCCTCAAACGAAAGCTTTCTCTTTTCCTCTTCTTCTTCTCCTCTCACTGCCGACTCTCCCCTTCGTTTCTCTCTTCTATTTTTCTCTTCCTCTTATCTTCTTTCTTTCTATTTTCTTTTCCTCTAATTCCTTAAACCTAATGAGCACATGTACCAAAATATCCCTCTTAGGTAAGCCTTAAACATCCTAACTCATGTGCTTGACCATTTTGCCCTTAACCATTTTACTCTTCCATAAACATTATTCCACATTAATCTCAATTAAATCCAAATTTCCACTAATACTTTCTACAAAATCAAACTTTGCCATAAATCATGCAACTAATATACTCAAATTAATTCATACTTAATAACATCAAGAAAACAAAAATTTGGGGCCCATCAATAGGAATCGAACATTGCTTGACATGGTCAGGTCAATGATGGTACACACTCATCTTCCAATTAGTTTTTTGAGAGATGCATTGCTCACAACAACTTATATTCTTAACCGTGTGCTGAGTAAAAGTGTACCCGTCACCTCATATAAGTTATGGAATGGAAAAAAGTTCTCTTTAGATCATTTGTGCCCATGAGGTTCGGCTAGTTATGTACACAACCCAACTCATAAACATGAAAAACGTAGTCTAAGAGCCACTAAAATGATGTTTATAAGATATCCCAAACATTCTAAAGGGTATGCTATGTTTGGTGAGCACCTGAATGGTGGCATGACGAAAGTTGCTTACCACAATGTGGAGTTTTTTGAGGATGAATTCCCAAGCATAGGTGAAATAAAAAAGGCCCTAGATTTGTATGAGTTACAACATGATACTCTTCGTGAGGAGAGAATTTAGTTACTCGCCAAGTCATCGAGACTTTTCCTGCCCAAGAGAACCAAATCGAGAATTAGGTTCGTCTTCAATATCTAAATCAAGAACCTGTGGATAGTCTACATGTTCAAGAATCTCAAATCTCAAGAGGATAGTGGGAGTGGTTCTCAACATGATGAGGGCCCCATATCTCCAAAAGCTAGGGGAGAGATTTTGAATAAGGGCAGACAAATGTAGATCCTAGACTTTGAAGAAGTGAGTGTGGAAGAATTCGTCGACGATATTTTCAAATCGAAGAGGAAATATTCCTTTATACTCCTTTGGAAATAGAAGAACCAATCTATTTTCAAGAGGTTGTTGATTCACCTAACCATAAATAGTGGATGGATTCCATGAGGGATGAAATGAACTTAATGACACGAAATCAGGTCTGGGAACTAATTGATCTCTCTCCAACGAAAGCCATTTAGAAACAAGTGAATTTTCAAGATAAAATATAAGGCGATTGGAACGATCGACAAGCTCAAGGCCCATTTGGTAGCAAAAGGCTATACCCAAATAGAGGGTATAAACTATGAAGAGACATTTTCTCCTGTGGTGAGATTTACCTCTATTTGCTTACTCCTGGCTCTAGTTTCCCATTTGAACTTAGAGTTATTTTAAATGGATGTAAGACTGATTTCCTCAATAGTAACCTTGAGGAAGAGATTTATATGAATCAACCTATTGGTTTCATAGATTTTGTTTAATAAAAGTTTATTTCTCAAATGTTTATTGGTACGCAATTACATGATAAGGCACATTGTAATGTCACCACACACCAGGCTTCTAATTAACCTTATCATACAGGCAATCGCCCTAACACTTGAGTAGCGGGTAAGATGAGACTTCACAATATTAATATTGAGTGTATATAATATTGTGTTATCTTCATACTCGTGTAGTATGTATGATAAGTTTTTATATTTGAATAGTCACCCTAGTAAGTCTAAGATGAGACTCTGATGTGGTGGATATGAAAGATTCAGATTTCACATTAAGGCTTTAAAACCAAATCTCAAATGTCAAGATTAGCATTAGTATGTCAATCTAGTGGCTCAAATTAGTTTTTAAGAAAAGCTAGATTTATGATTTTCATAGTATAAAAGAGTGACATTCCTAACTTAGTAGGAGCTATGGTATAACACATATTTCATATTGTGTGTGCTATATAACGACCTTCTTGTGGAGTGATAGTTAAATCCCTTTCTCTGTCACTATATGATCCCATAGACTTTAATGTCTAATCGAATGAAACCCTTCGACTTAGAACTATGATATGAAGTTAAGGCTTGGTGTTGCTACTTTAGTGTATTTTTCCAAGGACTAAGATGTATACAGTCCAACGGAGCACGCTAAGAAAGCAGTTAAGATAAGATGGATTATTATGAGTGTCTAAGGAAGAATTTTTCCTTCATCACTATATCAGCCCGGGCAATTATACTTGGTGTATAATCACATGATATATCTATGAGCATAAAGGGACAGTGTATGCGTCAGTGATGTTTTGGATGATTTGGGGTATCATAAATATGTGAAAGTGTTATATTAGTTAGATGGTGACTTAATATAACACTACTGGTTCTTTAATGGTCGCACGTCCCATTCTCAGTATGACTCGTGAAATTTAGGGAAAAGATGTAACGCATGGCTTATGTGGCCGAGTGGGAGTTGTTGGAAGTTACATGAGAAGTAACTTCTGACGGTTATCGGCTTCATATATAAAAGGACAAAATGATTCTGCTTTTTTTTTATCCTTACATTCTTAAAAACTCTCTCCATACTTTCTCACGAAAAGCAATCATCAAAAGCTTAGAGTTTGGAACGTGATTAATCGGTGACTCTAGTAGCTAACCGTAAAACGAAGCAAAACGATCCGGTACTTCCGTATTAAGATTAGTCCTTATATATCTACACCTCCTTTCTTTTTAATGATGGTTTTATTTATACTTTCTACACTCTTTTATTGGTGAGACAACATTAACTTAAATTGACTAAGTTTTAAACTGGGTTTGAACTCTTTTTTTAAGGTTTCAAGTTATGTTCGAACTTAGATTTCATGATCTAATATGAAAGTTCGAACACTATCTGTTATATTATTAAAATGATATCATTCTGCCAACAAGCAAAACAACATCATTTTTAAAAGTAATACTCTCCTCTTCCATCATTTTCATTGAAGTATAGCACAATTTTCTCCTCTCCTCCTAACACTCTTCTCTCCTTTCATTTTTCTTTGCCTTGCTCTCACTCTCTTATATGTCCCATCATCCCACTTTCCTTTTTAGGTTTTAGAGTCAAAAAAAGAACAAGAAATTAATCTCTGGCTAAACAAACTATGATAAGTATTGCTTTTCTTTCATTTTCTATATGCTTTTGTTTTTCAGTTGAATTATATAATTATTTTATCTTGTGTTCTTTATTTGTGTAACATTGATTTTGAGTTTATCTAAATTACAATTTAGTTGTTTTGTGATTTTATTGGTTTTCTTTTTTGGTTGGTTTGAGCTAGATTTAAGTCTTAGGATTGTTGAGGATTACTTTTTAGTAGTGTTGTTAGTCAATTTTAGAAATTTTTGTCATAGATTTTAGCTTAATGTCTTTTTGCTTAAAGAAGTTTTAATTTTCTATCTTTTCCAATTTTTTCTTTTCGTGAGAAGGGTGAGTGGGAAAGAAATACCTTATCATGTCTAGACATGTCTCCAAATTAGTTAACTTAGGTGTTTAGAAAATAGATTAACATACATTTTATAAATAACTTAGTATAATTGTTATCTTGTTTACTATATTATTATACAAGTTACCCATTTTTGTAAGATCTGGAGAATTGTCGATGCATATAATATGTGCCCTGTTTTATTTTGTGCTATTGTTATTTTTTCCTTTGTTTCATTGTTTCATGTTCAAATGTTGAAGTTAATATAGATTGCCTACAATATATAGATGTGTAGAAATAAATGAAAAACTTCTTTCAAGTTCTAAGTTTATAATACCTTATAATTTTCAGATTTCCTATATCAATTTTAAATCAGAAGTTTAGTAAACATATCAATTCTAACATAACTATTTTTACAAGAAACAAAATTTTCTCAACTTTGTTTTGATATTCTACATATATAATATTAAGTTGTCATGTCATAATGGTTTATCAAAATATTCAAAATCATGATCATAAAACCACAATCCTTTTGGAACCGAGTTTATGGGACTGTTTTTCATCAATTACATTTGTTAAATGGTTCATTTTATGGTTTACACTATGCCTTACCAATGTAATGATGCCTAAGTTTGGGAATTGAAAATGAAATCTTTAATTTTAAAAAAAAATCACATCTTTTTGTTTCTTTTTCATCCATTCCAAAAGATGAAAGACATCAAAATTATACTAGCATTTTGAAACTTGCCTAAAGATAATGGTTTAGCACATAAGTATTATAGTGGCAATTAATTGATTCCAGGATCAATAAACTAGCTAAGAGAAACTAGTTAAACATAGGTTTCACTAACCACATACAAGCATTCCTTAATATACATTTTAGTTAATTTGTAGCCTTCCCATTATGCACAAATACTAGTAATGTAAATTAATAAGGATTAGTAGTTTTATTTAATGATTTTGGCAATCAAATATTGAGTTTATTGCCTTATGTTTTTTCTAAGTTCTTGATTTTTCTCTTACTTTGTTATATTCAGCTCTATTTTCTTCTTATTATGCTTTTTCAGCTTCATTTGAATTTCTAATTTCTATTTGCTCTATACCATATAGTTTATGTTCTTAACTTTTACCTTATTTATAATGATTTCATTTGGATGAGCATAATCCTTCAACAACATAAGGCAACACAATAGAGAGGTCTACTTTGATACTTGTTAATATACAAAGTGAAGAAACAATTTAGGCTTAAAGAAATGTTCCTTTGGGTTTAAGAAGTAATGTATGGAATCATATCATCAAGACTAGATCATGTGTAAGAGTTGAAAAAGATGAATGCAAGTATTGCCATATGGGGATTTTGAAGATAAAACCTATTCTTTAAAGAGACATATAGAGTCCTGTAAGGATCGTATAAGAAAGTGAAACAATTTTTACTCGTACCCTAATGAAAAAGAAGTGTGAAATGACTTCCACAAGTTATGTCTACAATAGATCAAAGTATTTGCTAGTCAAGATGATCATTGGTGATGAGCAACCACTCTTTATTATTGATAACCCAAACTTCAAGATTGCTCACTTCATTTTAACCAACCTTTAAGATCCCAACTCAAAATACTTTGAAGAAAGACATCTTCAAGATATACAAAGATTAAAAAGAAATTGATATTGAAGATATTGTACATTATTCATGAGCAAGTAGTCATCACATCAAATATGTGGACGGTCAAAAACAAAAAGAAGGATTATATGACGGTGACAACATGTTACATTGATTACCAAGATAATTTTTTTTATATTAAAGATATTGTAAAGTATTCATGAACGAGTAGTCATCACATCAAATATGTGGATGATTAAAAAATAAAAGAAGGATTATATTATGGTGATAACATATTACATTGACAATTACTAGACTTATGCAGTTGATTCTTAAGGTAAATAATATTCTTTAATTTTGTTATCATGTGTTTATTGATTATGTTATAATTACTACTTATTTATATTTTAAAATAGAAGATTTTTTTTATGTCTTAATGTTGTATATCAGGTTAAACACTATACTAGTTCAATGCTTTATCAATTGAAACATTAACATTAGGTTCTCAACTATAAATACTATTGTATCATAAATGAAGCTATAATTGAAAAGGCAAAGAATAAGGTGTGAGTTGGAGCTTACTAATGGATGAGAGATTATTTTATGTGTGTTATTTATACTTTTCATAAATTTGAGAGTGAAGGACGAGTTAAAGGTGATAACGGAAAGGGTTGAGGGAATTTGGAATACCGTAGCATGCCAAAAGAGTTTTAAATTTTTTTAAAAAACTACGTGATAAATACACATTATGTTCACAAAGAAATTGGCTTTAAATTGTCTTAATAGACGGAACTCAATATTTAAAATGCTAAAGCCAGCAACCAAGTATATTGAGGTATTCTTCAGGTTAAGATAAAGAGATTCTCGTTATACTTCCTTACTGATAGAAGAGCTATGAGAATTAGCTAAAGTAATTTATGCAAAGTTGGTTTTATTTCATAGTGTTACTAAGTTGTTCTTAGGAATAAAATATCTAACTTTATACACTTATTTAATTGCATGTGTGAGATTAAACGAGCATTATCTGGTTAGATTTTTTATTCCAATGAGGTGATTCGAATGATAACAAAGCAAATGATAGAGAAATTTAATGCTTGTTGGTTTATGATAGGGCTTATTGTGATAGTTATTTCTATATTAAACAAAAGATATAAGATAGAGGGCTATACTTTTTTTTAATCAAAAGTTGTTTTTTGATAAGGTGGAAGCGTATATTGATATTATTAAATAATTCTAGTATAATTTGTTTAATAATTATCAATTAAGAATGAATAAAGTTCAAGATTGTAGTAGTTGAGTATCTAATTCATCTCCATTTATTACCGATAAAACAAATAAAAGTTTGACTTCCCAATTTCAAGAATTCATCAAAACAAAAAGATTTTTTAGAGACTTCTTACAATAAGATAGAGTTGGATAAATATTTGGAAGCAGATATCATGGTCCTACTTGATAATGGATAATTTGAAATATTATCATGGTGGAACTCATTTGGAGGTAATTATTCAATCATGCAAACAATTGTATGAGATCTCTTAATAATTCTAGTATTTATTATTGCTTCGAAGTTCAATTTTAGGACTAATGGTTGGATAGTGAGTTCTCATTATAGTCAACTTCTTCCTAATACTATAAAAGTCCTAATGTATACCTGAAGTTAGTAAGGTGTTGAAAATGTTCAATGTAATCTATATATGATGTATTATTTTTTTAACTATTATAATTTTAGCAACTATTCATGATATTATCTTGTACTGTCCTTTTTTATATCAATAAAAGTATTAAGACTATTTTTCTAAAAAAGGATTCTTCAGATAAATATTTGATGATAAATGTATATTTATTTGTGAATTATCATATATTTATTTAATAAAATTTATATATATTCAGGTATATTTTACTTAATGATATTTTTATATGTAGGTGAAGTGGTACGAACTGTTGATGTCATGATTATAACAATTTATTGGCCTCTTTTCTCTACTGTTAGCTTATTTTCTTAAATTTTACTTCTTTATATATTATTTTCTTATGAGATTGATTTAACTTTTTGCAAATGAAGATGTAGATCTTTATTTATGTGCTTTTATGCAAATTAACAAAAAATACCATTATCTTTGCATATTTAGATAAGCTCTCCACTCTAATTTCTCCAATTGTTTTTTTTTTTGGTATCTTTTGCATTCAAAATCTTAAATTCTATTTTACATTTTTATTCTGTAATTGATGTAAAATAATTGTATTTATTTTATTAATAAAAATAAATTTTAATTTAATTTAATTTTCAAGTCTAGCCTTACATAATTGGGTTTCTTGTAGACCATTTGGAGTCTTTACCCCATAAAACTATGATACTTGGGCATCAGATCATCTATGCCACTAAGTGTGTATCTATTCTGTTCTACAACAAATACGATAACGTTTTAATAAGTGATAGCTTCCACTTTGTTCTCGCCTAAGCCAAGCCGACTGATGCCTCCTCTCCCCTTTGATTTTGTTTCCCACCTTTATCTATACGGTTTGTTTTCATTTAGGTCATGAAGAAAACAGAGCTGATTCATAAGCCCCTATCTTTTTGTTTAAACTGTTTATGTAAGAAGATTGATGACAGTAAGTTGACATATAGAATGCTCCCAATCGCTCTTCTTACCCCAAGCCTTTGCCTAGTCAATATCCTCACAGCATCACCTCCTCCAGTCTGCTTCTCGAAGGCGTGACACCATCTCCGGTGAAAGCTTCTACACTCAAAAGATTCTTCCGACGGTCATTTCCTTTGTATGTATGAGCTATTATTTGTATGTTGTTAAGATGGTATTATGTTGTTTGAAAGTTGTTTCAAGTTATGTCAGAAGCCATATGGAGAGGTGATGGGTCTCAATATAGGTCCATCTGTAATTTGCCATTTTTTATACAAACAAAACAGAGACACCAAACAAAGCAGTGTTTCTTTCCATTTAGATGCGTTTGGTTATTGACTCTCAATTCTCTAATTGATCGCATTGCCCCATTATCCAACGCTTCTTTTACCAACAAAACACACACATAAAGACACTCTTTCTCTCCATCAACTACACACATACGATTTGCAACTATTTGCCAATAAGTGCAAGATCGCTTAAAGCCTTGACAACGAGTTCATGTTGTCTTTGTGATCCAAGTCGTTTAAATGGTGGCATTATGATTTAGCAATTTAGGTTACTCTTAGCAATTTAGGTTACTCTGCCTCCGTACTATGGGATTTTAAGGCTTGATTTGTGCTTTAAGTAAATAAGACCTAGAATTTTACATTTAACTTTAGACCTTTTATTTAATGGCCTGAGACTCCCCTTTTATATGTCAAACATAGATGCATCAATTTTCACTAGTGTTTGTGCAACTGACTGGATTTCACTAGTATTCGTGCATATGAATAAAGCCAGTCTTTCTTAATTTACCATATCAATCACTAAATTGATTTACATACAAATCACTACTATAACATACTGAGCAGTAGGGATGAAATAATCTTTGTTTTGTTTTTGGAATTTGTAAGCTGGATCGAAGAGTCCTGTAAATGGGCATGACATTAACAATCCTAATGGGTATATCATCTTCTCATCCAAATTCTATCTCTAGTATCATTTTGAGCATACTAAAATGTTAAGAATCAATTAACATAACAGTTAGTGGTTTAACAACCGCAGAAAATAGCATTATCAAAGTCATTTCGCAATCCTTTCTTTAGCAGTGAAAGTTACCTGGCTACGATCAGGAGTACAACTTTGTAATCTTTTAGTTTTTAACCCTTTTGTAGTTCTTGGAATTGCACTCTTTTTTGTTAGGTGATTGGAAAATTTTGGTTTTTGGGTGCAATTGTGAAATGGGTTGTTGTCCAGTGGTTTTTGGGTGTAATTGCGAAATGGGTTGTTGTCAAGTGGTTTTTGGGTACAATTGTGAAATGGATTGTTGTACAGGTCTGGTTTCTTGACTTTAGTTTCTAAATTTTCCTTTCTTTAATTTTATTTTTATGATTCTAAAGTTCCTGTGTGTAGATAAGATTCTGTTTGTTATTCTCATTATGCACATAAAGAGGAGGAGCCATATGAGATGTCTTTATAACTTCTAGTGATAATAGTGATAGCTGTGGAATGTGAATGCTCAAAATTGAATCATGAAAATGATGAAACGAAGCTAAATGTTTTAGGTTGCCTCTTCTTTTGATCTTATCGTTATTATGCCTGTTCTCTTTTAAGAGTGGGTATAGGGCATTAGATGGGGATATTGGATTAAGGTTTGGAGGGTAAAATGGATAGAAACTAATGTTGGATAGGATAATATCATTATGAGGGTTATTTCCCATATTTATTCAACTTTTTGGATTGATGATGATTGTTACTACTCGCTATACTGTTATCATACATTTTAGTGTATTTAGGAATTTGCACTGTTTACTTTATCATTAACAACATGACATTTTTCTTAGATCTTGCTCAATGGCTTTTGAGGGAAAATATGCTACTGATAAATGTTTTTATAGAGAACTGAAAAAGGGTAGCTAATAGCTAAGACTTTTGTAAAGTTTAGGTACTGAATGCTCCTTTAATTTTTTAGTGGTCCTCTACTGATTCATGATAATTATAGAGTTGGTAACTAACAAGTTTACTGAATGTTTTTTTTTAAATACAGAGGCGATCATTTTTGTGAAATTTCAGAGAGGGTTAACACCTAAGGCCTCCCAAGTTTAAGTATATACTCTCTTTTGGTTTAGGGTTCTTGTATATGTAAATGGTCTATGCATGTATTTTTGTGTACATTTGGAAGTGTATATGGAAGTTTTGGAATGGCTTGTATAGGGTTTAGGTGTTGTCCTGGCAGCAAAGGCAGGTCCCTGTTTGTGGCATGCCAGAGACAGTGCCATTGGATATTGTTAGCAAGAAATGTATAAAAGTAAACATCTTAAGGAAAAATTTTCATATTTTTTAGCATTTTTCTAGTTTTTCTAAATGAAGTTAAGCCTATGCAAAACTTAGGTGTTGAATCTAGAATGTTAAGTCTAATAGAGTAGCTGCAGGAGAAAAATGTTTTGGGTGCCTTATTCGCTGCAAATTAGCAAAGTTTATTCTCCGAAATTGGCACACATTTCAGGTCCCCTCTAGAGGACAACCCCTTTTTGCATGACATAAATCTTAGCATAGAGATCTTATTACTATGATATTTGATGAGCATTTAGAGCTCATCAGGAGGAAGAGATAGCAACTAAAATCACTAAATTCTGAGGTCTGTAGTTCAAGTTATGATTGTTCAAATTTAGTTGGTTACTGTTTATTTAGTTTACCTGAATTTCAACTTAAGTTCACTTTTTGTTCAATGCTTATGAATATTCAAATGTGGTTTATCCTTGATTGATTATGCTTGTTTATGAATCCTAACTCATGTTTCAAGCATCTATCTATGTAAATATTAATTTAGCATGCTTGTACATTTATCACGTCGAGGGAAAATAAATTTGACATTACGGTTGCATAACTTCAATGCTTCTCAATTGGCAATTACTATTATGCTAATCTAATTTATTTTTCATTTTCATGGCATAAGCTACTTCGTTAATCTTGTCACTTAAGAGCTTCTTCTAATTCTATTTAACTTTGTTTTTTAATGACTGATAGGTTTGGGCACCCAATTCAGTTTTCAATCCCCATGCTGTCAGATAAAGAACTGTGAAGATTACTCATAATTGCCATATGCATGGGCATTTATTTGATCATTCATTCGATCTTTGGTGTGTTTTAGTTACCAAAAGGTATCAAGCCTTTGACATTTAGCGATATTAGATTGTCTTTAAAGTATGATTCAGGTCTACATAATGGATTTTCTTCGTGGAGTGGGACAAGTTTTCTTTTATGAATAGGCTTGAGGTTCTTATGACGGGTTCAGATCTCTGTGTCAGTTAGTCTGTTCCCATTCCGTGGAGCTTGGTAGGAATAAGATGTTGTCTCATGAGCATATACATTGATGCTACAAGCCAACCCTACACTGCTATCATTGTCCATTGCTAATGAACATAGTTATATTCCATATATTTTAATCTAATTTCTATTCAACTACCAAACCAAATTACATGTTTTTTTTATAACAAATAAACCTTATGTTGTATAGTCTAATACTTTAACGAGAAAGGAAAGCAACATATATGAAACAAAAGCTGAAGGTAATAATTGAAGTGTTAAAGAAGAAAAATATGAGAGAGCAGTCTATCAAGCAACTTCAGAGAAGAACAAGTTCTAAAGGAGCACAAAAAGCCCATAAAAAGGACAAAGTCATGTCATTTTCAGCCAAAATATCATTAGTCAAAGTGTCAACCATAGACATTAATGAACACCACGTTAATATTGAAAAGCAATCTCCCTTGGTGAAAATTTTCAAAATAGAAGTCTTTTGCATAGTGTAACGGTGCCAATGCACCCTCAAACCAATTATGGCTAGAAGTATATGTACATAGCAAAATAAAAGGTTCTAAAAAATAGTTATCTTGCCTGAACTCGAGGCCATCTCCTAATGGAAGACTTCCACCCAACTATTGCATGTTTAATAACCGCATTTTCTTAACAAATTACCAAATATTAATCAACAATACTACAAATCTAGCATTCCACTTGAATCATTAGTTCAATATTGTACCATGACTTCAACATCATCTAGGATGATACAACTTATGAGCCTTGCACCTGGTCCGATACGAGCATTAGCAGATATGGAGACATTGGGACCAATCTGTTCCACAACATACAGGAAAACCACTATTACTGCTCTTTAGGTGAGAAATGAAGGAAATGGACAAGTAGAAAACACGAAAGCAACCCCAAAATTTTCCACATCATGCTTTATATTTTTGACATGCAAAGCAATCAAAGAATAAATAAATATAAGTATTATTCCAACATTTGTAAGTTGATGCAGAGACATGCATGCACACTTCATTCTCATATCCTAAAACTGGAAAAAAAAGCTTTAGAGCCTCCCTAGTGATGATAAGCAAATGTCGAGGAATTATAAAAGTAGACTCCAATAACCAATCATACAATTACCTTAGCAGTCAGATGTACTTTGGCCGATGGATGAATATAGACATCACCAACGATGGTGGCACTCTTTAACCCATCACCATTAGCCAAAAGATCAAGGGATGTGAACCAAAATTGAGAAGATACAGACTAGAACATTCTAGGGACATTCTGCAGGTATTTATAACGGTAATGTTACATGATGTATACACTTGAGAGTGTATAACAGACAAGAGGGTTTGCTTTACCTAGGAGTTTTAATTTGTTCCTAGAAGTCTTTGGTTTGATATGTACATGGCTACTTTTTGCCAACAAGGGGTGAGAGGATATCCTGATCTATTCTTATAAAATCTAATGGAATTGTCCTGCTAAAAAACTTGTATCATGATAGTAGCTGAGACTGAGATTTGTAACAATCCAAAATTAAAGATAAAATGTCTCATACATTCTTTTGGTCAAAGGAGCATAGCCTTCAGCTTTGGTCAATTCTCCAGAATAACAAAATTTTATTTCTAAAGTTGGTCTTCAGAAAAGTAGGTCATAATTGTTAATGGATACCATCCTATTCTTCCATGTGGGTTAGACAAGGAAAAGAAGTGAATGACCTTTGATTTTAAAGGCTTACGCTTCTTTTCTGTCAATCGTGTAATTGCAAAATGCATTAAATAAATTCTTGATATTGATATAGTTCTCAAAATTATCAAAGATCAAATACAGTAAAAAAATATGTTAAAATAAATTTAGTCCATAGCTCTATTCAGATGGGAAGATTGATGGTTCAAATCTCTCATGCCCAAACTATGGCCAGGATAAACAGATGCTATAGTTCACTGATTTCAACAAAAGCAACAAGCTAAAATCATATTAGTCAACTTAAAGCCTGCCCCATTTTTAGGATAGAAAATGTTGGAGAAACTTAAAACTACAAGAATGGACATACCTTGTAGCTGATTGGAGGGCTTCAAAGCTGGAAACATGTTTCAAATTAGCTACAAAAGCATTAAGATGATGGATGTAATTGATAGTTAAAATATTAGATGTCAAATATGCACTGTCGAAGCATAATTTCAAGTTGGAAAATCAAAAACTAAAATTTCATTAAAAGAGGTTCAATTTGTTTATATCCAGGTCGTTGTTCAACATAAAAGAAAATCATGTGTCTCAAACATTCAAGTTTTGTCAAGGCTCTACATCCTGTTATAAAGCTTTGTAGTTTATGTCACTTACCTCTATCTTTCCTTTGAGAAGAAACACATTTTATAGATGTAAATATCTCTAGTGTGAACATGTATACACCACAATTTATAAGGTCACTGACTTGCATTGCAACAACTTGAGATTCATTAAAGAAGTAAGAAACTAGATCAAGCCAGGATAATAGATAATGTCAATAAAGTAAACTCATTTTTCTTCCTCAATGTACAAAGAAGAAAGTGAATTTCACTAAGATACAATTGCCAATTATCGAAAAGAAGATACATTTTTACACTGCAGAAATGCAGCGACTACGTGACTACCTATGCATATAGATTTATATATACTTATATATGACTGTAAATATATGCATATACTTATATTACTGGATTGTTGTGAAATCAAGTAAAAAATTAACTATTTAAAATGATAATAATATCATGGTATTTTATCAAATGTTGAACTCACAAAAGTTTCTAGTTTCTCAATGTAATGCAACAATTCATTGGTTGCTAGATCTGCTACCAACTCCCCAAATTGGCTGGCTGACTCAACAGACACCTATGTAAAAGAAGCTTAATGGAGGTGAAACGTAGACAAATATTACAAGGAATAAATCTACACGAAGATTATAAGGAAAGTGTGCTCTGTGTAGACTTCCAAATTTTTATATATAGAATAAACCAACCTTGATTACTAGGATAGTTCCCATCCCACGATACCTTCTATAGGCCTCTATGGATACCATAGAAAAAAAGATAACTAAGGCTTTTACTCAGAAAAAATTAAGGCTGAAAACTTTCCAACATAGAACTCATATATTCCACTGAACCATGGACTCTATATGGCAATAATTGGGATGGTTTATACATAGATCATAGTAAACATTTGACATTCGAAGGAGAGATAGAGGTTAAAAACTTGGAGAGAATTAAATTTGAAAAAAACAAAATTAATACCAAGCATTTATGGAAGTGGAAAACTGCAACACACATCGCAATTCAGTAAAAAGATATGGGACGACAACAAGATAATCAAATTACATTAACATTCCACATAATAAGCTTATAATTCCCATAATATCTTACAACATATGCATTTTGATAACTAAAGTAGAAGAAGCAAACTGAAGCACTGTATGCTATAAAAGGGAGCAATAATAAGCATAGGATGGTATGGTATCAAAACCGGGTTGTCTTCCATGATGAGATCTCTGAAGTTGTAAAGCCCACCATTCGACCCATGCGGCTTCTCTTCCCTCAAATACCTGTAGAATGCAATGTTTGGTCAAAATAGCTAATTACCAATAAATTTATCAACTAAGTTACTTGACAGGAACTTTAAGTTCATTGGAAATAGAGGAAACATATAATGCGAATTCATGCACCTCATAGAAACCAACAGGATAGGTTTGGGCTAAGTTTGGAATATGAAATAGCCAACCCAAAATCATTCAATCAAACTGTAAATTACTCATGTTAGTAACAATCTCATAGCGTAAGAACAAGTCAAAACAGGTGACAAGGGATTGAATACCCTTTTACAAGCTGATATAGGATGGTGAACCATTGGTTTACTGGCTAACGAAAAAGTGGCTTTGGGATATTCAATGACAAGGGGCGAAACCTTGTACCTGCAATCATGTTGATATACACATCTAACTTATAGAACAGATAAAATTTGATAATTAAATAAACAGGTTGGAAAGTCAAGAATCCATGATCCCACTATATGCATTAAGATTGAACGTTTAAACAATCAATTTGCATGAGAAATGTCAGTGGTTGATGGTGAGAGAATTCGGTCATTTGAATGTTAACTATTCAATTCTAAGGGAGAACAAACATAGAAAATTAAGAGTTGGCAATAAAAAAATGAGAAATTTCAGACAGAAATCAAACTTTAGCGCAACGCTTAGAGTCGTTATTTCAAACAAAGTCCATACCTTTGGTGGGTCCACCGACCATGATTATAGAGACAACTCTTTCCTCCGAGCTACCCATCTCCAATCAACCAAAACCCATATCCCAATTCCTCAAAAGTCTTCAAAGCTCCTGTTTGCTTAAAGCACAAATCAAGCCTTAAAATCCCAAAGTACGGAGACAGAGAAACCTAAATTGCTAAATCACAATGCCACCATTCAAATGACGTGGATCACAAAGACATCATGACCTCACTGTCGCGGCTTTAAGAGGTCTTGCACTTGTTGGAAAATAGTTGCAAACCGTACATGAGTAGTTAATGGAGAGAAAGAGTGTGTTTTTGTGTGTGTTTTGTTGGTAAAATAAGTGTTGGATAACGGGGTAAAAGGGATGTGAAGAAAAGGGGCGGTTGTAATAGAACAAAGAGAGAAGACGAAGATCACTCGCTTCAGTAGTGATAAGCAACACGATCGATAAAAGAACTGAGAGTCAGTAACCAAACGCATCTAAATGGAAAGAAAATGGAAAATTACAAATGGACCTGTGTTAGGACCCATCACCTCTCTTCATGGCCCCTGACATAACTTGAAACAACTTTCAAACAACTTAATACCATATTAACAACATACAAATAATAGCTCACACCTGCAGAAGAAATGGCCATCGGAAGAGTCTCCTGGGTGTAGAAGCTTTCGCCGGAGATGGCGTGACACCTCCGGGAAGCAGAGTGGTGGAGTTGATGCCGTGAGAATATGGACTAGGCAAGGGTATGGGGTAAGAAGAGTGATTGGGAGTGTTCTATATATCAACTTACTGTTTTCTTCGTAAACCAAGCGAAAACAAACCATACATTCACAGATAAAGGTGGGAAACAAAACCAAAGGGGAGAGGAGACATCGACCAGCTTGGCATAGGCGAGAACAAAGTTGAAACTATCAGTTATTAAAACGTTGTCGTATTTGTTGTAAAACAGAATAAGTACACACTTAGTAGCACAGACAATCTGATGCCACAATACTTGACTTTTAATTAAGTCTAGTGAAAAGACAGAAGATGATTTTAATTAAGTCTTTCTTATCTTTACATTTTCATACTATTGTATATATGGATGTACTGTGGGCTAAATAATAGTTTTTGGCACTATTTTTCCTAAGATATCCTTCATTTTCAACCTACATAAAGTTAATTATCATATTTCATTAAATAGATAATTAAAGATATTTTTTAATAACTTAATATATAAATTTTAATGAAATTTTTATTTTTTTAATTTATAATAATAATAATTCATCATCAATTTTATAATACTCAATAATTTATTTATTTATAGTTCAGAAACTGCACCATTGGCACCACTGACTCATCCCAACACCACCACTTTATTCTCCAGCTCCGTGTCATATGCAAAAAGCCCTTTTCAGTTCCTTGCTTTTCAGTGACTTGTCGGGTTTCAATGTCTTTACAATTTTGGGAATCTGGGTTTTGGGTTTCTTGTGTTTGGACCATCTCTCTTTTCCTTGGCTTTATGCTAAATTTGTTTTCTATGTGGAATTTTTCTCCAGTCCTCTCCCCTACAACATGAACAATTTCACACAATTGATAACTTTTTTTAATTGTTGGAATATAAACTGGCTCTCGATGCCGTTCAATACCCATATTTACCTGATGACCTACTCATTGGAAGCTCACTAAACTATCTCCTTATAGCATAGTTATGGGTATCTTAAGTGCCATATCGGTTACAGATATTGGTTGGTATCAATTAGTGTATCCAAAATATCAAGATTTTTTGGGATTGAGTTGAAATTTTAAAAAATTTATGAACTAAGTTGAAAAAAGAAAAGCTAAAGCTAAAAAAACTCTAACAGCACACATCTTCACTTTCTTTTTTTCCTTAAACCCTTTAAACTCTCTAGGTTTTAGTGATATATTAATAACCTATAACTTGTAACAGTTTTAAAATTATAATTATTACTTCTATAAAAATTAATGAGTTTTAATAATAGAATGATATTCGCTATGAAATTAGAATGATGTTACAAGTTTTTATTTCTGTTGTTTTTCTAATTTTACTTATAGTTGATGTATATATATATTAAAATAACTATAAATGTTTTTGTTTCAGGTTTCATTTCTAGTTGGTTGTTTCTTTAGTACGAATTCTTGTTGTACATTGTAGTACTTAGAGAGTTATAGATATTTATTATTCTTTTTTATTTGATGTTTTGATTTAATATTATTTATTAGAAGATGAAATTGTAATATTTTAAATACTCTGTATTGTCTTTTATTTTACGTTTATATGATCTTTTTTCATATAAATTGTGGTTGTCATTTATATGTCAAACATGTGAAGGGTAATATTAATATAAATTAATAGATTGTTATTATTTACATTTTTATTACGCTTGGTGTAAATTATAAATTATACAGTACAATATATTAAAATATTATTTTGAAATTTAAAAAAGTATGAACTATTTTATAAATTTAAAAAATTATCTTAAACGATATACAATATTGACCAATTTCAATATGATATGTACCATAACTAAATTTGGTACCGGTGACCACTACTAATATGATACATACCATAACTAAATCTAGTATAAGTACTGATATGATATTCATAGTATTGTGATATAGGCAACTAGTTTGTACGTCCTATTCCAAAGAGCTTAAAAAAGTGTGGAACCTTAGTCAGATTCAGGCTCGAAGGAAACCAACTTACTGTAAACATTTCTGAAGCCTTTGTCAGATATCCTCTATTGAAGTTCATAAATATTAGTAAGAAATTGTATGGCGATGTTTCATTACATCTAATTAGCGGCAATGCTTCAATCTAACAACATTGAAAGTGGCGAGCAATAGTATCACAAGAGAGATACCAAGAGGAATTAAAGAGCTTGAAATTATTGCTCAACCTTTTATTGGATGACATCAATCTTTCAGGTAGCATTCCTCTGGAAATAGTAATGTTTTCTGTTATTGAACACTTTAACTTGGCACTAGATAATCAGAGTGGTCCCATTTCAAGACAACTAGGGTAGTGCATTAATCTATTAAAACTTGATTTTGAGTATGACAGAATTTAGGGAAAGTGTTTCATTTAAGTTTGGTAATTTCATGTCCCTCTAATGTCTTGATCTTAATCAGAATCTTTTGATAGGAGAAATTCCACAACAATTGGGTGGATTGAAAAACCTGAAGACGTTGAATTTCTCACACAATTTGTTTGGTTGTATTCTATCATCTTTTGACTCCTTGTTGGGCTTCACAATTATTGGCATATGCTTTAATGGGTTAGAAGGAGCTATTCCTGACATTCAACCCTTTCTAAGTGCTTTATTTGAGTCCTTAAGCAATAACAAAGGTTTGTGTGGAAATGCTACTAGTTTGGTAGCTATTAGAATTTTTAATATGGGCAAAGTATAGAGTCCACTAACAAGAATTGAACTTGAGTTAATCATTGTCAAAATAACTAAAACTAGTCATTTAGATAGTTAACCCTTACTACTTATACTCTTTAATGTTTTCATATTTAGTCAAAAAGGGATACTCTAACACTCTCTCTCAAGTGCAAATGAGATTAGACATCTAGTTGTTAATTGAAATAAATGTAGTAGTAACTAGACCGGGCCACTGGGATTGGATATCTAGACAAAAAACTGGTAAATTAATAACAGTACCTTCTCCTTCATCTGTGGGCTGCAAGTAGAATAGAAAAAGGAGCAGAATGTTGGTTATTTTTATTACAGTTCACATTTTGTGTACATTACTTCTTGTTTTCATTATAATCGTAATTATTTTCACTTGTTTTCAATGACTGGGAAAGAGAACAAGTGATTTAGAAGCTGAAAAGGAAAATCTTTTCACAATATGGGGCAATGTTGGAAAATGTTGCAGAATGATGAACTAGTAAGTATTGTTGAAGCAACAGAATGATTTGACTCCAAAATTTGCATTAGAGAAGGAGCATATTAAAGTGTCTACAATGCTACATTATAGAAGGTTGTTGTGAAGAACCTGCATTCCAAATTAGATGAAGACATTGCCAATTTAAAAGCTTTTACAGTTGAGATACTTGCGTTAATTGAAATAAGGCATCACAACTTCGTCAAGCTTTGGTGTAAACACTACAAGAAAACAAAGCATTTTGCGACATTTTTAAAATGTCACAGAATGTCCAAAAACTTCACAGAATATATTTTGCGATGCTTTAAAAAACATCACAAAAATGTCGCGGAATGTGGTGTAGGCAAAAGGGTTTTACAACATTTTATGTAAAACGTCACATAAAATATTGGCATTCCGGGACATTTATAAAAACGTGACTAAAAGTTTGGACAATCCATGACATTTTTAAAAAACTGTCGTGGAATCTCTAACATTCTGTGATGTTTCTAGAAACTTTGCTGAAGACATTCCATGACATTTCCAAAAACACGTTGCAGAAAGAACATCCATCAGACACTGTGCAAGTTTGTAAGACATAAGATAAGGAAGAAATGTTGTGGGTAATTTTGGGAGAAGAAGTAGCAGTATATCAAATGCCAAGTGCTGCAGTCGTAAGATGATTGAAGAAGAGATCCCTATATCAAAACTTCACTAAAGGACTAGATATTGTTTGAAACTTCTTCCTTAAATGAATTAGACTTCCGACTTTTCTTGTGCTTCTTTTGATTACTACAAGTTGACACTATGTCTTCACCAACAACAGTTGTAGAGTTTCAAGTACATGACTAACCAAAACTGAAAGCAAAGTATCAAGATTCCCAACAGCAATGGCCCCTTCAATCCATTCACGCAGTTGTGAAGCTTCAAGTACATAACTAACCACAGCTTCACTTGGCAACTATAATCATAAGGCACATAACATACAGAAACAGTAAAACAATCATATAAAATAAATCATATATTGCTGTGTTTAAATTTGTGCAACAACAAATAGAAGTGAAAAGAACAACAAAAGTCTTCATGGAAGCACCAAAACGAAAAGACAAAATTGGCATAAGAGAGGGAGAGAGATTGCTCCTCATGGAAAGTTTTTAATCCCAATGCAAACGATATGCAAGTTGAAGATGGAAGTATTCACCCCAACAGAACTAGCACATGTAAAATATTAATAGAAACATGTTGAAATTATGAATAAGCTCCAACACCTTAATGAAACAAAGGAAAACCATAAAACTTTTTGAAAGAGAAAACCTAAAATAGCATGCTTTAACCTAAAATAGCATGCTTTCCCCTGGAAGAATGAGCCATTGAAGGGTTAGAGATCACTTCGTAATAATTGGTATAAGTCAAAGGAAAAAGGACCATAATTAAGCAATTAAGATGCATTATATATCAGTAAAATGCCTAGATAATTATCCACATTACTTTTTTACCAAATTTATGTTATAAACTGAATTCGATAAAAGTATTAAGAGAAATTACAAAACCTCCTTAGCAACAGCTTGAGCAGTCCTCCAATTATTGCCGGTCACCATAAGTTTGACACCCATTTTGCAAAGGCCTTATATGAATACAATAGCTTCTCTCTTTAGTGGGTCTGCAACTTTTAAAACGCCAACTAAGTTGTCATTAAATGAAACAAGAATGCCTATTTCTACACCTTCTTCAAGTTCAATTACAAAATCTTCCATAACTGTTGGAATGGTAATTCCACTTTTAGCAATTAGCTTTCGATTGCCAACCCATTTCAGGACATAGTATACAACTATGAGTACACCAGGGGTCAAAAAATATCCTTTTTAATTGATACGCCAAAAAACACCTATATTGTACACCAAGAAACTCACCATAATTTGTCTTCCATCTATCAGGCATTTAACACCTCTTCCAGGAAGAGCCAAAAACCCTGAGACATCAAAAGGCCATCTGGATATTGTGGAATCTTTGATGTTACTCAAGTGGTATTGGAGGAAAACTCACTATTCGAACTTGAAATCCATCTGACCTTGTATCTATCATTATTATAAGTTTCTAAGATCATAGCTTTCATATATGCATACAAGTGAAAAGGAAAATGAAAGAGTCGGTGTGGTAGATATTAAAAAGGAAATAGTGAAAGGTGCAATAATGTGAACTATTATCATAGGCTAGAGGAGGGGCATTTGCCTTTTCTCTGGGTCAGGCACATAGTGAGATTGATGTGGTAAAAGATGGGATGGAATAAAAATATCATCGAAAAACCCAAGTGATACTGTCAATCATGGTTTCCAACCTCAGTAAGCAGAAGCTAACAAACAAAACCTAAATGCAAAATTGAAACAAACTTCTACATGTTCTCAGTAAAGAAGAATATCAATTTAACGGTACATAGTAAACAAAAAAAACGGCTGTTTGTATTTACTAAATAGTATAAGCCAGTGAAAGGAAACATCATGATCAATTTCAAATAGAACAAAAATGCACTTCTCCCAAGGTTCTTATAAACACAAAATTTGTAGCTTTCTTTTTTTATGTTGGAGAAAATGAGATAGCATCATTTACCCCCAGATTAATTCCCAGTTTCTGAATCATTAATAATCTAGAGACCAAATAAATGGCATAATACTTTTCCTCCACAATTTGATTATTATAGGGATTGAACATTTTACTCCAACCTATTAGTGGATTAAGAAAAAGACAGAAGATATATAACATGCATCTTTAAGACATACAACGCAAACCATCCTCATTAGACTCTTTTAAGTTTTATAGCAATATCCTCTCCCAAAAATGAATAGAACACAACCATTCTAAACTCTACCTGCCAGAAAGAAAGAAGGTGGTCAACTCTTCGTATGATAAGCACGTAGAGTGCATAGACACTACCTTTGACATAAAGAACCAATTTTTTAAACAAAACCATCGATAAAATCACCAACCCAGAACAGGTAAGTAGAGATACACCACAAACGAAGATCTTAATTGGTTTAGTTAATAAGAAATTAGAAATATATCCAAGAAATTAAATAAAATTACGGTGAGTATTAAATAACAAATGATGCATATTATCGAACATTACATAGGTGTAACGTTTTCTGTATACAAATACCATAAATCTAACATACAGTGTAAGTGGAAGGTCCATCTCCTAGGAAAATAAAACCTCCATCAATGCTGCTAATGTCATAGATCAAAACACACAGTCCCAAATTTGTTATAACCTGACTAACAAAACACCATACACCTTTGTGTTTATGAGAAGATAAAAACTAGTAAACAAGAGAGATGAGGTAAACCCATAATGAACCTTATCGAGAAAAATATTGTCAAGCTCTTTCTTGATCACTTTTTTCAGAGGAAGGTTAAAAAGATAGGGAGGTAAGCACAACTTGTGCTCTATTAGGCTTACATAGAACATTTTGAGAACCTGCCCAACAAGTTCAACTTTGTTCTTTGATTTGCTTTTGGGTTCAAATCCTTTAATAACAAATAAAGTGACAAGTGAAAAACTCAATAAGTGAAGCGTGTGTGGGACTTTTTGGAAAAAAAGTGGCAAATCTTTGACACAACAGTAATTTCACCGTACCCAAAGATTTGGAGAAGAAAGAACCGAGTGATTTTCGTTGAGAGGAAGAGAAGGTCTATGAGTCTAAAGTAGAATACACAAGAACAAGATGTTGCTTTGTTGTTGCGAGATAAAGAAGGAAAATAAGAGGGAAGTATTATAGATACTTCCAATCTATAACCTATTAAACTTGAGCGATTTCACCACTATATCGTTGGTTTTGAACGTGCAACCAGGCACTATTGGGAAGAGAAATTGAAAAACAAATGAAGAGAGAGTTAGAGCATATTACCCCCAAAATTTAGCAAACATCTTTCTCTATCTTCTTCTTCTTCATCACTGACCTAAGCAAACAAAAAAACCCTTTTATATTCAGCAACACTTTCATTTTGTTGTTGAAGGTTTCCACGATGTTTTGTTTGATAAAATGTCGCGGTTTCTATTTCGTGACATTTTATTAATAAAACATTGCAAAAAATGTTACATATTTGTGACATTTTCATAAAACGTCACGAAAAATGTAAACTTTTCATGACGTTTTGAAACCTCACAAAAAGTTCATACAATCCACGACATTTTATAAATAACACGTCGTGGATTGTATTAATTTCTTGTAGTGAAAGCCTTTTCATCGGCATCACTATCCTTACGCTTTAGTATTTTCCTTACATCTTTCCTCATCAATAAGCTCAAAATCTCACGACCGCAGAACATAGCTCCCAAATAAACACCCTTGCTCAACTTTCACCAAAACAATAGTTATACACAGCAATAACTAAAAGGAATAAAGACCTACTTCAAAATTTCGGTCCTTTAAAGAACAACGATCAAGTAACAAAGTAAATAAGCATCTTGATACAGTGGGACAACTTTTTCAACAATCAAAGTCGCATAAGCAACCCCATC
>JANITW010000006.1:24772964-24788932 GCA_027564335.1 Erythroxylum williamsii | reverse complement strand
TTCTCAATTCCACATGCACTCCTTGCTCTGAAATCATATGTCTAAGAAATGTCACTTCCTTTAACAAAAATTCACATTTGTCAAATTTGGAATACAACTCATTCTTCCTCAATGTCTCCAAAGCAATTCGTAAATGTTCTTCATGCTCCTTATCACTCTTGGAAAAAACCAATATATCATCAATAAAGACAATGATAAATTGGTCTAAAAAAGACTTAAAGTCTCTATTCATCAAATCCATGAGAACTGCAGGGGCATACGTCAATCCGAAAGGCATAACTAAATACTTAAAATGTCCATATCGTGTTCTAAAAGCAATCTTTGACACATCAGACTCCTTTATCCTCAATAAGTGATAACTCGATCTCAAGTCTATCTTAGAGAAGACTTTTACCCCATACAATTGGTTAAACAAATCATCTATGTGTGGGAGTAGATATCTATTCTTGATAGTGACATGGTTAAGTTACCGGTAATCTACACACATTCTTAATGAACCATCTTTCTTCTTTACAAAAAGGACCGAAGCTCCTTAAGACAAAGAGCTCAGCCTAATGTACCCTTTCTCCAACAATTCTTCTAATTTCTCTTTAAGCTCCTTCAATTCTGCCAAACTCATTCTATAAGTCGAAATTGAAATTGGTGCAGTACCCAGAAGAAGCTCAATGGGAAACTCAATTTCCCTTAGTGGAGGTAGTCCTTATAATTCCTTGGGAAAGACATATGGAAATTTCATAACCATAGGTATATCTTCTAACTGCCCTCCATTTGCCTTCATGTCTACTACATAGGCGAAAAATGCTTCACACCGTTTCCTCATCAGTTTCTCTGCTAATAGAGCTGAAACAACTTTAGGCTGGTTTGATTTTTTGTCTCCCATAAACACCACCTTTCTACCATCATCCAACTCAAACTCTACCATCTTCCGTTTGCAATCCAAATTAGCATTATACTTCTCTAACTTGTCCATACCTAAAATCACATCTAACCATCCCATTTTCAATGGCATTAGATCCACCACTAATCATTCTCCTCCAATACATATCTCACAGTCTTTATAAACTTCACTAGTCACAATTTACTGGCCGATTAGAGTACTAACCATTAAAGGAGTATCCAATGGGCTTAGATTTCTACCACACATGGTTCTACTTGATGACACAAACGAATAGGTAGAACCCAGATCAATCAAAACAACAATATCGTCATTAAATAATTTAATCATACTAGTCACAACTTCTAAAGTTGTTTCTGCATCCTCTTGTGACATTGTAAATACCCTAGCTGGTGTTTGCCCCTTTGGTCTCCCTGGAAGGCTCACCCTTTTAGCTGTATCAGAACTGCCAGCTTCAGTTATAGTCTTGTGTCCCACGGTCTCAGCTCTCTTTGACACTTGCATTTGAGTTTTCTCCTGTCTCACATACTGAGGACACTTTCTAACCATGTGCCTTTTCTCACCACAATTGAAGCAAGCTCCTATTAATCTGTAACATTCTCCTCTATGGAACTTGTCATAATGATCACACTTGGGAATGGGTGGCTTATCCTCCACTCCCCTTCTACTGCCTCCTGTTATAGAGGCTTAATGAGAAACAATAGATGTTCTCATAGGTTTCGACTTGCTGATTCCACTGCTCCTCTCCTTGGACTGCACAGGGAAAGTCCTCGTACTCCTCTTAGACACAGGAGTACCACCTCCCCTCTTGAAATGTTCTCTCTCTTTTCTCTTTTTGTTCACGACGCTCTTTATGTTCTCAATATTTTTAACCCTCAGTGCTGCTTCAACTAGCTGTTGAAAGTTACAAAAATTCTGTACCACCACTTTTTCTCTAATGGCCATATGCAACCCCGATATAAACCTACAACACTTAGCCGCCTCACTCATCATCATCTCAGCTGCATACCGAAACAGCTGCATAAACGTACGCTCATCCTCACTCATAGTCATCTCCCTTTGGGTGAGACCCAGAAACTCCCTCTGTTTCTGTTGAATATAAACTTTAGAAAGATACTTCTTCTTATAAGTGGCTAGGAAGTCTTTCTATGCCAATACTGGCGGTCTCATTTGACTCCCTGGTACACCTTCCCACCAATGCAAAGCATCTCCCTGAAGCAAACTAGTAGTATATTCAACTTTTTCTTCATCTTCACAGTCTATCTGTTCTAATAATCTTTCTGTCTTTCTCAGCCAAGTCTCAGCTTCTTCTGGATCAGTGGTCCCATAGAAGTTCACTGGTCCATACTTCCTCAGCTTATCCAACTACTTCCCCTTCTTAGCTGAGGTCCATAGCCTGAACAAATCCCTGAGCAAAGGCTTGGAACATTCTCAGATCCAATGGAAGCACTTGCTCTTGCGGAATAGGCGACTGCTGCATCTGTGACCAAGAGAGCCCACTACCATACGCTACAAAAGCCTCAGCATTTCCTAGGGCTACTAACTCAGCAACACTCTCCTCTCTTGGCGGAGAGTCAGGTGTGACAAATCCTTGGAAAACTCCTTATGTCTTTCTACAAGTTAGCATTTTACTCCTTCAATGTAAACACTAACGATTAGCTTGCATCTCATTTTAATCTTATTTTCCTACATGTATGCATGATATGCATATCACTTAATGCAATTAATCAATTCACAATACAACAAGTAATCACATAGAATAACAATTCATACTACTATGCATTCTAAGCCTAGGAAAAATCTAAGCTCTGATACTAAAAAAATGTTGTGCCCCATTTTCAGAGTCCAACTATCTCTCTAATACCAAAAAATGTTAGGCCTTGGCCTCGAACCCAATCCTGAGGTTTGATTCATGTTGGTCGTATGGTGCGAAAGAAAAGTGGAAAGCATTAAATTTGAAAGAAATTTCAGCGTGACAACGATGAAGGGTTTGTCACGATGACGAAATTGCTTCGCCATAGCAAAACCATTGACCCTTCAGGAAAAGTTCGCCGTGGCGAAGTCCTCAGATTAAAGCCAAGTATCCGCAGGACAATTTCACTATAGCGAAAGTCGAGTCTTGCTATGGTAAAGTCACAAAATTCAACATAAAACACCCTTCTAAAGAGATTCGCCAAAGCGAACATCTAACTTCACTGCAGTGAAACCTTCAATTTCAAAACCTAGAAACCCAACACCAAACTCAAAATTTTAAAACACATTCAACAACTAATAGCAATATCCTAAACACACGTACATTCAATTCTAATCATCCAAACTTAACCGCAAGATAAATCTAGACATACTTAAAAGAAATTTCCATTCTTCATTTCATTACTAAATCAAAAGAGTTTGATCAAGCTTCATTTACATATCATCATAGATATCAAAGTTAAAAACAAAATAAAAAAGGATGCTTAATGTTTATATCCCTATAAGCTATCCAAAATAGTCACTAACTTAGTACAAAAGTCCCTAACTATCTTAGAGTTTCTGATGCCTTAAAAGGATCAACGATTTTCTCATTCCACACTTAAGGAGTGAAAATAATGGGTTGAGCTACAAAGCTCAGTGGCTAATATATTCATATTCATCGGTAACTAGCCATAAATTCAAGCATATGTATATACATATCTAGCAATGTAAGCATTCTCAATTCCAGTTCCAAACTCAAAGTTAAGCATTTTATTACATAGAACAAATCATATATCAAACCTTCCATGCACAACACTCAATTATTCATCATGTTCATAAATTAAATACAATGTACAACAAATGGCTTGAGGATTCCATAGAAATGAAATGGAGAAACTGAAGTTTACACCATGAACAAAATGAGTCCATTTTTTGGAGCTCATATGTCACAAGTGGGCAACCAAGAGAGGGCTTTAGTCAACGTGCACATGACGATTGAAATGGTTCCACTCTTGCCCAAACAAAAGCACATATTCGTGCTAGAATCATTTCATCATATGCTTTTTCTTCTTTTCATTTAGAAAAAAGGTTATAACCTCTTCCAAGTTACACCCTAATCACAAATCATCATGCATTATCAAATCTTCACAACCATTTAAAGAAATCAAGCAATTTAGACATACACACACATAGGCAAGAATTTGCCCAATCACACAATAACTATAAATACATTACCCACCTTAATCACTTGCAAAATCCAACTCAAGGTTGCCTTTTCTCTTGCTCTTTTTGACTTCCTTGATTCCCTTTATCAATAAAAAAATTTTCCCTTTCAGTAGGAATACAATTTGCAGACCCATAAATAGCCTATTCATTGAGATAAATTCTAAATACTTAAACTCTTCCAAAAGTTTGAACATTTGGATCAATTTTCCATGATCATTCTAATCAGGCAAATGAAGAAATTTGATAACATTTCTTCTAGAAAAAAAACGTTCCTCATTGTCTTAAGTTTCTAATGACACCAAAATCATTCCATTTGGTTTAAATATCTGAAAGTTATACCCCAAAAATTTTGGGACTATTCTTATGCTAAAACAGTATTCTGAATAAGAACTCGATTTCATTAGACTATTTGTAGCCCTATGTCTCTAGTTTACTCCAAATCAAAAATCACTTCATTTAGATAACCACAGAACAAGATATCATCAAAATACCAAAGTATGTTTGTGTAAAAAAGTTGACTTCGTTGCAACAAAATCAGGAGTTCGCTGCGGTGAACTTGTTTAGAAGCCTACGAAATTTTCAGCCCTTATCCCATTTTCCAAAATTTTCACATCTAACATCTACTCCTAACACATCTTATACAAAAATCACCCTTTCTACTTTATTTACACTTCATTCTGAACTCCATTTTAACTCAATATCATTCACAATTAAACCATGATCTATATTTGATCATTAACCCAAAAAGAGAACATTTACATATACCATTCATCAACAATTTCCTACACATATTCAACATCATTTTCACCTTCATTTCACTTCTAATTGTCACTAAATATGCTTCATTCAACAAATCAAGAAGGGTTAATGCTTATGCTTACTTGTTTAGCTTTAAGATCTTCAAACACTTCAAAATCTCTCTCTTGAAAGCTAAGAAAATTGAAACCCTAGCTTAGCTTTCTTTTCTTTTCTCTCCTTCTCTTCTTCTCTTTGTATTTTTCTTCTCTTCTTCCCTTATTCACGTTTTCTTCTTCTTCTAAATGTAAGACAACACCTTTCTTTCCAATCATGCCCTTAATGAGTATAAAATGTCAATTTTACGCCTTCCTTTAATGCTTATGCTCTTTATCCTTAAGTAATCTTCAAAAAATGCCCTTCATTAATACAATCTTACTAATTTAATTCTACCTTCTCTATTCTAATTTCAATTTACTACTTGTGCTCACTAAATTAATGGACCCAATTCTAAAAATAAATAAACAATTTAATAAATAAGTAAATAATTAATAATTAATAACATGAATAAATAATTGAAATTTTTTGGGGTCCAACAAATAGATGGTTAGATTTTAAAAGATTAACAAAAATAGATCCAAAATTTTATTTTTTTATCGTTTTTTTCATAGATACTTTATGCTAAACTATTAGGTATCGCCAAAATAAAATATAGAAAATAAAACCATCAAAATTTGAATATTTAATCCTAAATATGTAATCCTAAATTTGAATATATAAGGCTTATAGATAAATGTAGAGTAGATTGCTCTCTTTAAAGTTAATATTATATTTGTATATGCTAATGTAAATATACTTATTTAATTTAAATAGGGTATGTATTAACTTTTGTTTATGTAAAACAAAGCTTAGAGATAAATTTGAAGTGACCTTTCATGATTTAGGACACTAGAGAAAAGTTAAATCCATAAAACATGTTTTCAAACTTTAGTATATAACAGCCCTCATAGAGTGTCGATCCACAAAAGTTAGGTTCCAATGCCCTAGCAATTAAAACAACATTTAAGAGACATCAAGGCACCTCTTTCAACTACTAGTGTGTTCTTCTCCTCCTCTCTAAGCAAAGCTCAGTTACAGCTTTAAGTTGTGGCCTTCTTTCTCTTCTCTCCTGCCTAATCCATTATTCTTCTTCCTCCCAACTACTTCATTGCTTACATCGTAACACAACCCTTCCCCACAGATTTTTCTTCACTCTTACGATAAGGGCCATTTTGGTCTTCTCTTTATTGCACCCTTCTTACCTTCACCTATTTTACTATTTTAAATAATGTTTTTATCTTATTTTTACCTGTCCTCTAGAACCTTCCATTTCCAACAAAATGCAATATGAATTCCCTCCTTTACCCTCACTATCTTCCCCTTTAAGCCAACTTTAACCTCCCAAACAACCTAAACCATTGCCTACCATCCTTCCAAGCTCAAACATTATCCAGGTCACTAACAAACCTAAGCAAAAACTCCACCCCCTTGAAAAGTTGGAAACAAGTAGTAAGATATAGGTTGGACATCTCACTGCACTATAGGCCTTCTGTTGAGTTAGATGGTAAAGTAATGTTTACATCAAGTATCAAAGTATTGTAGGCAGGAGCTAGGAGTTGAGAAGCATCACTAATTAGTTTTTCATAGAAAAAAGACCCCTTTTTTTCTAGCTATTCAAATATAGGATCAGAGATAGTGGAAAAATAGAGGCTTATAGGAGGTCATGCTAACTGAAGATGACAACTTAGTATTTACCATTAGCACAAAATATAAAGCTCTAAAGATAGTTGAGGAGGGATCCTGGCATTTTTTTGGCTCCTTTTATTCTTATAAACTGAACAACTAGGAATGGAGCTAAAAGAAATAAAGTTGAGAAGAATTCAACTATAGGTGAATCTTTACAACATTCCCTTTGAATACTGGACTACCAGAAGCCTAAGCATTCTAGCAAGCTACTTAGGAAAGCCCTTGTGCATGGATGGAAACATAGCCATGAGAAGACATATTGACATTGCAAGGATATGTTTTAAGCTAATGGGGCAGTAGGAAATTAATCCAAAAGCTAACGTTAGTCTTTTTCCTGTTGATGAAATCCTTCATTCCTAAGTTGATAAAGACAATACTCTAGAAAAGGAGCAAATCAATACACTAAACAAAGGAAATGACAGTGTCCTCACAATCTAGGTTCCAAACTCTACTCCATCTCTAATACTTATACCAATGGAGGAAGAACAATGAAATATAGAGAAAAAGTTTGAGATGCTGCGAACAAGGAGATCTAGTAGGAGAAGTACAAAAAATTCCCAAAGGTAAAGGCATTCTAAAATGACTCTTATTGTTTGGAATGTGAAGGACTAAACTGCCTATCTAAGCTTAATGTTTTGATAGATTTTGTGCTAAGTGAGAAGCCTTTGTTATTTTGTTTATTAGAAACTCAAGTCAAGAATGAAAACCTGAATAAACTGAACTATCTAGGATCACTTTGGAAATTACTCTCCAATCATCAATATCATAGTTATGGAAGAATTATCATATACTACAATGATGATCTACTAAAAGTGGAGTAACAGGAAGCCAATGAGCAACTTATACATTCCAAGGCGGTCTTTAAGATGAAGAAAACTTCAATAAATACAACCTTTATATATGGTTTCAATACTAATTTCCAAATAAATCTCATTTGGACTACCTTAAAATGGATAAAAGGATATTTTTTAGGGCCTTGGCTGGTCTATGAAGACTTCAACACTACACTCTACAAATCATAAGTTAATGGACATTATAATTTGCTCAATTACAACATGCATCTTTTTTTTTGGAATATGAAATGTGTATATTACTATACCTAAAACTATTACATACATTATAATGAGTTCATGATGGTTAGTCCCGTTTATGTGTTACAAAAAAGTTAAATCAAGTAGCAGGAAAAAACTAGCTAAAAGGGTTATAATATATTTAAAATGCCATCAAAGTTGTATGTCCAGTAATAAAGTGTGTTGTTGTTGCTTAGCATAGATGTGCTTGCGTATCAAGTTTACAATCTGGTTTGGAAGTAGGTATTTGTTTATCTTTATATCTATAAAAGGTTTGCTATTTTGTTACTTACAAATTGTGTAAATAGTAAGTGTGAAGGCAGCTTTATAAAAGGTTGCGTTGGTTTTCCTTATCTTGGAGTTATAAATGATCCAATGTAATACATATTCCGAATTATGTTGACAATTAACTAAAGGTAACAACTGAAGTATTTGGCTTCAAATTGCTTTGGCATAATTGTATAGGAAGAACAAATCGTCCCTATCTTTGAATGTACTAGAGAGGTGAAACTGAGGTGACCTTAAACTTAAGTGGCACAATTTTACATAAAATAACAAGCAATCCTCTTAATGGTTTATAAGAAATAAACTAGATAGGGCCTTGGTGAATATAGACTAGCTAAGTTTATTATCTAAAAGCAAAGCTCTCTTTATGGATCTATGTTCCTCTAATCATACTCTAATAAAGATATAAAAACTTATTCACTAAGTGTAGTCTTAAATTCCCTTTTAAGTTCAATAACTTTCTTGTCAATATTGAAAGTTTCAGGAGGCTAAAGGTAGAGGATTGGAAAAAGCATGATTGGAACAAAGAAATTTGTATGCTTGCAAAATCTAAAAGCAATAAAACAAGAATTAAAACTCTTAAATGCCAAAAGAAATCAAAATACCAATATGTATATTGAAAAGGCTAGAGAAATACTCTTATTTATACAAAAGTCAACTGAAGAAAAAAAACCTAGAGACTGGTGCTTAGTGAATGAGGAGGAAATATCCTCAAATTCTACCTACAAGTGCTAGATAATAATAAATCCCTAATCCAACAAAGAGTTAGAGTTAAATACATAAAGGAAGGAGACAAATGTTCAAAATTTTTCTTCAATACCCTCTTAGCTAGAAGAAATTATAATAGGATATACTCTATAAATGATTATTATGGTATAATGTTTTTAAACTAGAGGATTTCAGAAAGGAAGCAGTGAAATTCTTTAAAATTCTACTAGAATCTGAGAGGACTACAAGCTCCTCTTTAGAATCGCTAAAATAGTTTATTCCGACTAGGATATTTTAGGAAGAAGCAAAATATTTAATCAAACTAGTGGATGACAGAGAAATCAAGAAAATGGTGTTCAAAATTAATGGAATGAAAGCACCTAGACCATATGGGCTTAATGGAAGTTTCTATCACCAACTTGGGTAAAGATAGGTAAAATTGTAAAGTAAGTAGTGCATGAATTCTTTAATAAGAGAGTTATGCTCAAAGAAATAAACAAAACATATTTATATTTAACTCCTAGATTGTCCAATCTAGCTTCATTTAGTGATTTTAGGCTAATTTCTTGTACCAATTTGTTATACAAGATCATAGTAAAGCTATTGGCTAACAGATTGAAATTAATATTGAATTTTATAATCATTGGAAACTAAGGTGCATTTTTTAGCAGCAGACAAATTGGAGACAACATCTTAATCGTACAGGTGCTTATGAAGAGATATAAAGGAAAAACTCTCAACAAATTTGTGTCATTAAAGTAGATCTTCACAAAGCATTTGATTTGATAATGTAAACTATTGATTCCTATTACAAACACTTGAAGTATTAAATTTTCCTTAGAAATTCATAAACTAGATTAGAGCATACATTACCTCTACCTTCGTTTGGTATTCTTATCAATGGCTCTCCATTAAAAATTTTTAGGGGCTTTAAAGGTCTTAAGCGAGGAAACGTCACGTCCTTTTCCCCTACTTATTCAATAGAAGTATTCACCCTCCTACTAAACCATAATGTCTCAACTGCCTTTTACTTTAAGTACCAATCCAAATGCAAGTTAGTTTCTTTAGAAATCCTATGCTTTGCATATTAACTCATTTTGTTAAGTAAAGCAGACTTGAAATCTGTTTTCTTTTGATGAATACTCTACAAAGATTTAAGGAGTTTTTTGGTCTTGGGATTAATTTCCACAAGATCCTTTTTATCATGTTAGAGAGTGCTTCACATCTTACAAACATTATTGCTCAAATTACTTGAATGACTAAGCACATCCAATATCTTTTATATTTGGGATTCCCAATCTCCTCCAAAAGACTCAAATATAGAGATTGTTTCTCACTAATTGGGAAAATTTATAAAAGACTAGGTACACGGATGAATAGAGCATTAACTTATGGAGGTAAGTTACAACTTATGAAATTTTTAATCTCCTCAATGCATTTATAATAGTGCTCCTATATTTTCCTTTCAAAAGGCCTCTTCAAGACTTTGAAAAGTATGATGAAGCAATTATTATGAGGAAAAGTAGAAGGAATTGGAGGAGTTGTAAAAATAATCTAGAAAGATGCATGCAGAACTAAAGAAGAGGGTGGACTAGGATTGGAAGCTATAAATGGCTACAACAACATTTGTATGCTAAAGAGGATATGGATAATCTCAATGGACAAGGAATCATTATAGATCAAGTGGTTACACAGCTATACTCTTAAAGGAAATAGCCATTGGCCTATAGTTCCAAAAGCCTCTCCTTCTTGGTTCTTTAACCAACTACTGAGGTTAAGAAACTTAGTGGAACCAAATGTCACCTGTAAAGTAGGGAAAGGTGATAATTGGATTAGTCAAGGTGATGTTATACAGGATCAAAATGTAAGGTCAGCTCTCTCCACTTTTCCTTAGAAAAGCCAAAGTGTAGGTTCTTATGGAAAATGTAAATTGGGCACTATTTCCAAAAGTGTTGAGGAATAAGATAACAATCTAAAATTTAAATCTTAAAAATGAGGATATTTATATATATTTCGCTTAACATACCTATGACGTACTTAACAAATAGGAAAAATAAGGAATTGGTCCAAAGGATTGGATCAAAGGTAGAATGGAGCATAATGGTTTAGAATAACAGTCTTAAGCTAAGTGTTAGCTTTTTGTTACAGTTATCAATGTTAAACAAGCTCAACACAATGGATGGACTAAGATATTTATCCTTGCCCAAAACCTGTGTTTTATGTAAGTTAGAAGATGAAATTAGAGACCATTTATTTTTTCAGTGTAGAATCTCCAAGCAAATTATGAAGAGGATCATTGAACTATGTCACTAGGATATCAACTATGCTAGTTTAGTTGACATTTTCCAATAGATACAGGTGAATCCAAGACCTAACGAGGATAAGAAAGCATATTTGGTGGCAATGGATGCCTATTTGTAGGAGATATGGAAAGAAAGAAATTCCAAAGGATTCACAGGTAAGGAGAAGAACTTAGGCAGTAGATAGCCTTAACAATAGCAAGCATAAGGGACCAATCTATCATTAATCAATTTGCAAGAAAATGCAACAGCACACTAGTGTCTTCATGGAGAAATTAGAAACTTTGTTTTCCAACAATATTGTAATTTCATTTTTCTAGTAATTAAGTAAGCTGAAGTGTAGAATGTGGAGATAAAAGATAGTCTTTGGAGAGGTGCTTTCCAAAGTGTGATCCTTTTGTAACTTACCTTCATTGTACATAATATATTTACAAATTTTACTTTCTCAAAAAAAAAAAAAAAACCATTTAAGAGACATCCTTCCTTTGTCATAGTATTGGCTGCCATCATTAGTTTTTTTTTTTTCGGCCTTTACCGTTGTTACTTTATCCTCGGATTCTGACTTTGGCCACGGTGTACGCTAGATTTGGGCTTTGTCGTGATTTGGTAACGGAGATGCTTCAGGCGCCATTGACGAATTTGCTTAAATATAGTAGCCAAATCTACAGTTGATGATATTTTAGTTGAGGTTGTCTAATGATTGCCCTGACCAATCGTGGAAAGACGATGTGTGGGTCGCTAACAAAGTTCATTGCCTTCATAGTACATATATATATATAGGATTCTATAGTGTGTATATGTATATAGGATTTTATAGTTCACTTAGGGAACAAATCTTGTTCTCAGTTTAGTTACGCAATTGTAATTATGCTAAGTATAGTTCTTATAATAATTTGCAAACTCCATAATTTACAATTTAAAACTTTGGAACAAATTATTCATTTGATTCGGAACCTAAACAATGTCCAAAATCAAACTAGATTTTAATGTTACGTTTGATGATTGGCACGTCCTCCCACCTTGTACAGGAACCTGGTAAAAGGGACACTCTTGGTGACAAACTTTAGGAAGATTTATTGTTTACTAACTTATATATAACAATTCTCTTTCTATAAAATACTTTGATACATGGGAGAGTAATTAATTAAGGAAGATTTGTTGTTTAGTAACTTATATATAACAATTCTCTTTCTATAAAATACTTTGACACACTTTAAGCGTATTGATAATGCATCAATCGACCACTGAGTAAAGACTATTTATGGATTATCATGCTTCCAAGGTTTTACACTTCTAGTACCTGAGCTTAGGAGCCTTGCACTTTTTAAAATCTTCAACAGCCTTATCAAAAATCTTCTTCTTCACTGACTCTCTTTTCCTTGGAAATAAACTTCCAGCCTTTTCTTTGAACACCAATACTTGTTCTCTTGGGGCATTACTGAATGACTGCTCCTCCTCCTCATCACCATCTTGCCACTTCTCCTTGAATCTCTTTTCTTCCTCACTCTGCATATTTATGTAAGTGTAAACGTGTTGTGCTCATGTGTTCCGGGCTTTTATATAAATATATAATATATGTGTGTGGGATGGTGAATGTGAGGGAAAGTTATTGTTAACGCAGATTCAGTAGTAGAGCGAATTTTGGGTGACGAACTCTTAGTGACGTCAATGCGAAAACAGGGAGATTACATCATTTCTTGTCATTAGTATTTATTTTCTTAGAGTTACAGATGATTGATATACGATGCCTCCATTTCCAGTTTTTGCTCTTGAATCCTGTTGGTTCTCTCAATTAATTTGACAGGTCTAAGAGAATCGATCATAACCTTCTGTAACGCTTGCTTACAACAAATCTATAGTTCCGATGAATTGAACAACTGAGCTCTACATTTACAATTGTTTTGCTTTGCCGAAAGGATTACCATCCCATTCCCGTTTCTTTCACTTTACGGAAAGCGCTTTTAATTTCTTTCACTTTACGGAAAGCGCTTTTAAATCCAGGATTCTTTCTACGTTCAAACGTTTTCTAATTCTTCATTTAACTGCTAGGTTGATCAGGCTCTCAAAAATGCATCGCCATCTGGACATGGTTCTTAACTTTTAGTATCCTTTTTTTCTTTAATCGCAACACCAAAGCTAGGCAAGATTATAGGCGGGTTGAGCCACTTATCATCTCAGTTTTAACTCAACTTAGGATCGCTGCAAATTTTTATAACACTTCGTATCCACTTAGCCTAGCAATTCATCGATCTATATTAAATTTTTTGGCAATTCAGATAATAAGAGTAATAAGAAAAATGAAAAATACATGTCCGATACAAGAATCCTCGACAGAGAGGTAGAACACTGCCAAGATTACTGCAAAAAGTACTAAACAGAATAAACCGAAGAAAAAACAAGTTGCAATAATTCCTGCATGAGGACCGAAGCAATGTTCTCAGAAAGTTGCCAAGTTGAAGATCTTCAAAAATTCCTGATCAAACAGATTTCCTTGGCATTCTAATAATATGCCTCAAGCAGAAGTGAAGATGATAGAGCCTTATTTTCAAAACAACGATCGTTTTAATCAAACCAGATTAATTAAATCAAGCTATTAAACAAGAGTTTGTAAAAAAAGGCATCACCATTTATAGAAACATAAATTTTCGAGCCAGCTCAGGGTATTAATCAATTGCTATTAGAAGATAAGAGAATTCCTATTATATATGCTGAATAGCTCAACCATAAGAGTAGTTACCAATAGACAATCAAAGGAAGTATGGCTGAACGTTTCCAATGGTTCTGAGCAAAACAGGCACCCCGTCAAGGCGAGCTTTATGAAGTACAATTTGTCTTTCTGTCTAGTTTCTGGTTGCAAGTTAACCAAAGGATGAAATTGAATGTAGGAGTATGGCCTGGAAATCATACTAGGCTGTGCCAAGCACTAAGGTTGAAGGATCTTGATATGATTCTTGATCATTTTATTGCTGAGAGATGAGAAGCTGTTACCAATCCAAACAAGTTTATCATCTTGAATAAGAAGAGCGGTGTTCTGACGATAATTATTTGAACTAGTTGGCCAACACCATGAATTATTCCATATAATTGCTTCAACTTTAAAATTGGTAGGAAGACCTTCTATGTAAGATTTCAAAGACTGCAAGCTATGAGTACATCCGGGGTTGTGCTAATTATCATACCAGAAGTAAGAAGAGCAACAGTTACTCTAGTGCTTTATTTTATCCTTGATTAATTAATGTCCTAATCTTCAATGATCTTTTCCAAGTCCAGATCAGTGAATTACCAGGGATAATTTGCCAGAAGCAATTGTTATTGAAATATAAAGTATGCACGCATTTAATCGACAAAGATTGCTTAAATGCGTTTAGCAAGGTGTAAGGTTTGAATTTTTCTTCTATACAGTCATCTCCTCCTCACAATCCACACAGTGGAGAATAATTAATAGTTGGGATTCATTGAAAAAATAAAGAATTTTCCCATTTGATTTTACCTCCATCCGATTTACCTTTATTCTCATTCCAAAATAAAGAATTTTGTAAATGATCTCTTAATCCCTACACTCTTTTTTTTTTCACACATTCCTCTCCACCTCACAGTCCACATAGTGGAGAATCACTAATAGTTAGGATTCGCTAGAAAAATAGAGAATTTTCCCAATTGCCTTCCGAGTTACCTTTATTCTCATTCCAAAGAAGTTTTTCAATGATCTTTTGATCAATCTTATGGTGAAAAATGGAGTAAGAAGATGACTAGCCCATAATACTTATGGTGAATTAATGACTGGTCGGATGGGAGTTTATGTAGCTGCATACGAGAGACTCTTCGTTGCACAAGTATCTATTTTCTCTAGAACATATTGAATAAGTGACGTACAATCCATATAAGTCTCTTGGTGATTAAGAAAAGTCACAAGTATTCTAAAGGTTAGGTGCCAAGACGAAATTCAAAAATTATGTGCAGTTCCTGAGACAGATGAGGATTACCTTTTAATCCCTGTTAACAACAAAAGCAAATCCCGAAATTATAAACTTGTTATTTTGAGCCTGGATCTTTTCCGGTGATGGCGAAAGTTGTAAAGTTTATTCTCATTATTATGTAATATGGTCCATTTAATAAAGTTATGCCCTACCCACTAATTTTGGTTGCCCATCCACCCGACTCTTCTTCTCTGTGATGGCCAGAGAGTATGAGTGGTTGTTGGTTGTTAAAACCAACCTCTTCGGGTTCTATCCTTACCTAGCAGATTCTACACCATCTTTGTTGCTTGGAAGAGGATAGACAATCTTCATCAACACATTCAGAAATATAGAAGAGGCAATGGCTGGAGGTAATCGTTCTTGATCTTCCGCTGCTTTGCTTAACATATATATATACGGTTTATATATGTTGTCTTTGCATGTATTTTATACGTGATGTTTTGTATGAAATGCATGCCCACTCTGCCTAGTTGATTTACAATCCTTACACAAAAACTAGTAACTAGTTTCAGTCCCATTAGGCTTGATGTTTGTTATTGAGTAGTCATTGGTCATTAGGATTAAGTGTCAGTAGGATTTATCTGTCCCATTCATAAATTGTATGCCCATTTCAGGCAGGATCACACGGCGACCCTGCCTGAATAAAGAAAATTATAATTATAATTATAATACTACTACTAATAATAATACATATAGAACAAAGATTTATGAAATTATTAACCGCGAATTTAATAACAATTATAATTAATTTCATAATGACTCTATAATAAATTTAATAATAACAATAACTAATTTAAAAGTGATTATAATAATGGCAATAAATTTATATAATAATAATAATAATAACAATAAGTATATGTTCATATTAATCTATAATAGTTATTATATATTTGAAATTAAATTAATATCATAATAAAAATAATGACATTAATAATCATAATAATCATGATATAAATAATAAATTAATATCATAATAACTAAATAAATAAATATATACACCTAATAATAATGGAAATAAATTTAAGTAATAATA
>JANITW010000006.1:24762386-24772864 GCA_027564335.1 Erythroxylum williamsii | reverse complement strand
ATAAATCACTTTTCACTCAACTCACAATCTAACCAAATTGACTACTCAATTTCCACTTATCGCTTAATTCTCAATAATTCATAACTCACACAATTTTTCACAATTCAACTCAAAATCACAATTAAATGCTGGAATAATCATGAATGCATGTCACTATGATGCATGTGCAATTAACTCATGTCACTGACACAAAATCACTATACGTGCAAACTAATTATGATTGCACTCACTACTCAAGCCATCCAAATTACCGATATGGCCTCACATCGGTAACGGGATGTTGCAGTTTAGGGCGTTGCCTAGTCTGTGAATGCTTCAACACTACACTCTGCTAATCATAAGTTAATGGCCATTATAATTTGCTTAATTACAATATGAATCTTTTTTTTTTGGAATATGAAATGTGCATATTACTATACCTAAAACTATTACGTACATTACAATGAGTTCACGAAGGTTAGTCTTGTCTATATGTTAGAAAAGAGTTAAATCAACTAGTAGGAAAAAAACTAGCTAAAAGGGCTAGAATATATTAAAAATTCCATCAAAGCTGCATGTCCAGCGATAAAGTGTGTTGTTGTTACTTAGCATACATGTGCTCGCGTATCAAGTTTACAATCTGGTTTGCAAACAAGTATTTTCTTCCATCTTTGTGTCTATAAAAGGTCTATTTTTCTCTTTACAAATTATGTAAATGGTAAGTCCGAAGGTTGCTTTATAACAGGTTGCATTTGTGTTCCATATCTTGGAGTTACAAATGATCCAATGTAGTGCATATTACGAATTATATTGACAATTACCTAGAGGTAACAAATAAAGTATTTAGCTCCAAATTGCTTTGGCATAATTGCATATGAAGAACAAATCATCCCTATCTTTGAATTTACTAAAGAGGTTGAATTGAGTGACCTTAAACTTAGGTGGCACAATTTTACATAAAATAACAAGCAATCCTCTTGATGGTTATTAGAAAGAAACTAGACAGGGCCTTGATGAATATGGACTAGGTAACTTTATTCTCTTAAAGCAAAGCTCTCTTCTTGGAACTATGATCCTCTAATCATACTCTAATAAAGATATAAAAACTTATTCACCAAGTTTAGTCTTAAAACCACTTTCAATTTCAATAACTTTCTTGTCAATATTGACAGTTTTAGGAGATTATAGATAAAAGATTAGAAAAAGCAACGATTGGAACAAAGAAATTTGTATGCTTGCAAAATCTAAAAACAATAAAACAAGAATTTAAACTCCTAAATGCCAAAAGAAGTCAGAATACCAATATGTATATTGAAAAACCTAGAGAAATATTCTGATTTATATAAAAGTCAACTGAAAAAACCTAGAGATTGGTGCTTATTGAATGAGGAGGAAATATCCTTAAATTCTACCTACAAGTTCTAGATAATAATAAATCCTTGATCCAACAAAGAGCTAGAGTTAACTAGATAAAGAAGGAGACAAATGTTCAAAAATTTTCTTCAATACCCGCTTAGCTAGAAGAAACTATAATAGGGTATGCTCTATAAATGATGATAATGGTGGAATGTTTTTAAACTAGAGGATGTTAAAAGGGAAGCAGTGAAATTCTTTAAAAGTCTACTAGAATCTGAGAGGACTACAAGCTCCTCTCTCAAATCTTTAAGACAATTTACTCCTACCAGGATATTTTAGGAAGAAGAAAAAAATGTAATCAGACTAGTGGATGACAGAGAAATTAAGAAAAATAGTGTTTAGAATGAATGGAATGAAAGCACATAGACCATATGGGCTTAATGGTAGTTTCTATCACAAAAATTGAGTAAAGAAAGGCAAAATTGTAAAGGAAGTAGTGCATGAATTCTTCAATAAGAGAGGTTTGCTCAGAGAAATAATCAAAACATATTTATATTTAACTCCTAAATTTTCCAATCTAGCTTCCTTTAATGATTTTAGGCTAATTGCTTGAACCAATTTCTTATACAACATCATAGTAAAGCTATTCGCTAACATATTGAAATTAATGTTGAATTTTATAATCATTGGAAACCAAAGTGCATTTTTTAGCAACAAACAAATTGGAGACATCTTAATAGTGTAGATGCTTATGAAGAGATATGCAAGGAAAAACTCTCCAAATTTATGCTATTAAAGTAGATCTTCATAAAGTATTTGATAGTGTAAACTATTCATTCTTATTACAAACACTTGAAGTATTGAATTTTCGTAAGAAGTTTATAAACTAGATCAGAGCATACATTACCTTTACCTTTGTTTGGTATTCTTATCAATGGCTCTCTAATAAAAAATTTTATGGGGCTCTTAAGGTATCAAACAAGGGAATGTCACACCCTCTGCCCCTATTTATTCATCATTTCGATAGAAGTATTCACCCTCCTACTAAACCATAATCTCTCAACTGCCTTTTACTTTAAGTACCAATCCAAATGCAAGTTAGTTTCTTAAAAAAAAACTTATGTCTTGTAGATTAATTCATTTTGTTAAGTAAAGTAGCCTTGAACTCTACTTCCTGTTGAAGGATGATGGATACTCTACAAAGATTTATGGAGTTTTTTGGTATTGAGATTAATTTCCTTAAGACCATTTTTATCATGCTAGAGAGTGCTTCACATATTACAGCATTATTGCTCGAATTACTAGAATGACTAAGCACATCAAACCTCTTTTATATTTGGGACTCCCAATCTCCTCCAAAAGACTCAAATATAGATATTGTTTCTCACTGATTGAGAAAATTCTTACACGACTAGGTACATGGATGAATAGAGAATTAACTTATAGAGGTAAGTTACAACTTATGAAATTTGTAATCTCCTTAATACATATATACTAGTGCTCCTATATTGTCCTTTCAAAAGGCCTCTTTAAGAATATGAAAAGTATGACGAAGCAATTATTATGAGGAAAAGTAGGAGGAAGTGAGGGAGTTATAAAAGTAATCTAGAAAGATGTATGCAGAATTAAAGAAGAGGGTGGACTAGGATTGGAAGCTATAAATAGCTACAACAACATTCTTATGCTAAAGAGGATATGGGGAATCTTAATGGATAAGGAATCATTATAGATCAAGTGGTTGCATAGCTATACTCTTAAAGGAAATAACCTTTGGACTACGGTTCCAAAAGCCTCTCCTTCTTAGTTCTTTAACCAACATATGAAGTTAAGAAACTTAGTGGAACCAAAAGTAACTTGCAAAGTAGGGATAAGAGACAAAGTCTCTTTATGGTTTGATAATTGGACTAATCAAGTTGCTCTTATATAGGATAAACATGTAAGGTCAGCTCTCTCCACTTTTCCTCACAAAAGCCAATATGTAGCTTCTTATGGAAAATGAAACTTGGGCACTATTTCCAAAAATGCTAAGGAATCAGATTACAATCCAAATTTTAAATCTAGAAAGTGAGGATATTTATCTTTGGCTTAACATTCCTATGACGTACTTAACAAATAGGAAAAATAAGGAATTGATCCAAGGGATTGGATCAAAGGTAGAATGGAGCATAAAGGTTTTGAATAGTAGTCTTAAGCCAAGTGTTAGTTTTCTATTATGGTTATCAATGTTAAACAAGCTCAACACAATGGATAGACTAAGATATTTATCTCTACCCAAAACCTGTGTTTTTATGTAAGTTAGAGGATAAAATTAGAGACCATTTATTTTTCAGCGTAGAATCTCCAATCAAATTATGAAGAGGATCATTAAACTATGACACTAGGATATAAACTACGTTAGTTTAGTTGACATTTTGTAAAAGATACAGGCAAATCCAAGACATAATGAGGATAAGAAAGCATATTTAGTGGTAGTGGATACCTATGTATAGGAGATATGAAAAGAAAGAAATTACAAAGGATTCACAGGTAAGGAGAAGAACTTAAGCACTATGATAACCTTAACAATTGCAAGCATAAGTGTCCAATTTATCATTATTCAATTTGCAAGAAAATGCAACAGCACACTGGTGTCTTCATGGTGAATTTAGAAACATTGTTATCCAACTCAATGTAATTTCATTCTTATAGTAATTATGTAAGTTGAAGCGTAGAATGTGGGGAGAAAAGATAGTGTTTGGAGAGGTGCTTTCCAAAGTGTAATCCTTTTGTAACTTACCTTAATTGTACATAATATATTTACAAATTTTACTTTCTAAAAAAAAATTAATTTAAGAGACATCCTTCCTTTGTCATAGTGTTGGATGCCATCATTAGTTTTTTTCCCTCCTTTACGGTTGTTACTTTATCCTCGGATTCTGACTTTTGCATATGGAATGCTAGATTTGGGTTTTGCTATAATTTGGTAATGGAGATCCTTCAGGCGTCATTGACGAATTTGCTTAAATATAGTAGCCAAATCTACAGTTGATGATATTTGAATTGAGGTTGTCTAATGATAACCCTGATCAATCGTGAAAAAATGATGTATAGCTCGTTAACAAAGTTCATTACCTTCATAGTACATATATTGGATTCTATAGTGTGTATATGTATATAGGATTTTATAGTTAACGTAGGGAACAAATCTTGTTTTCAGTTTAGTTACGCAATTGTAATTATGCTAAGTATAGTTCTTATAATAATTTGTAAACTCCGTAATTTACAATTTAAAACCTCAGAACAAATTATACATTTGATTCAGAACCTAAACAATGTCTAATATCAAACTAGATTTTAATGTTACGTTTGATGATTGACACATCCTCCCACTTACCTTAACATATACTGTCCTCTTGAAAGGATACTTCTAATGCCCATATAAATTAATCAGAACATTGTATAGGAACCATGTAAAAGGGACACTTCTGGTGACAACCTGAATCAATTTCATATGATAGATTGGAGAGTAATTAATTAAGGAAGATTTATTGTTTAGTAACTTATATATAACAATTCTCTTTCTATGAAATACTTTGATGCACACTTTAACCGTATCGATAATGCATCAATCGACCACTAGGTAAAGACTATTTATGCATTATCATGCTTACTATGAGTTACTATTTTTTCCCATATATGAAGGTATTACGTGAGTTTCTAATGTTAAAGTTGAGTGTTTTCTTCTATCTGTTTGTTAACAACTTAATAATTATTTTACAAAAAAAGTTACAACACGATATTAGACTTTAAGCATTGAAAGTAAAAGAATTGAAACATTTGGGGATTAAGTAGCTACTAGTCTAGTAAAGAGGTCCAGAATAACATTTAAGATATGAGAACCAATACATGCCATAATTTCTATAAAAAAAATCCATTCAATCCGTTTGGACCTGAAGTTTTGTACTGATTAAGGTTAAAGATAACATTTCTTATATCTTTAACTATAACTGGAGATAAAATCATAATGCTAAGTTTATTTCTCCCCTTGAGGGCAAGTGTTCAGATCTAGATTACCAGTTTAAGTAGTTTTTCTAGCACCTAGCAAGACTTTGAAGTGACTGTGAGAAAATATCTTAGCAATTTCAAGTTAGAGATAAAAAAACCTAATGTATCTTTGATACTGGTAATAAACTTGAAGTCTGTCCATGTCATCATCATTTTATGGAAGTAATTGGTATTGACATGCCTTTCCTTGATTTAAAAGATTATGACTTTTCATTGTGAGAGAGAAATGATAGTGGATTATAGATACATAGCTATAAAAATTGGACTTTTCTTGTGCTTAGAGAGTTAGATTATCTAGATCCTTATCTAGATCTTGTTGGCAACTTGTAAAGTATCCTTTATAGTCAAAACCTAATTCTTTGTATTTCCATATCCTAATTTTTTCTAGGATTTCTTATTAATTTTGATTGGCCTAGGTTTTGTGTAGCATTTGAATTGAGTAGGCTCGTTAATTTGTGATTCCAATAATTGGCAAGAATATATTCAAACCCTTCATGTCTATCTCAATAACTGTTGAATCTAAAGGGAGTCAAATACCTTTTATGTGGCTTGAGAATGTAACCAATCAAGATTTACAAGAACTTTGTTAAGCTTCCTCCATATTAAATTCCTACCATACTTTTTTTTGCACAATGTGAAGTAGGGGTAGTTTTGAGTTCTATCAAAGAGAAGCTAGTCAGGAAATTCCCACAATCTTTCATTTCTTACAACCATTTCATATGACACTCTTGTGTTTTAGATGAAAAATATGAATATTAAAATCTTTCAGAAGGAGCCAAAGGTCATTAAGAATCTTGCTATGATCCAACAAATCATTACGAAGAATTCTTCTAATTAACATATTATTCAAAAAGAGAGAACATATTCCATAATGTCAAACTCTTTTAGACTTTTTCATTTTAGTGCTAAACCTTTTAAATTTTCATTGAAGCGACCAACATTCCAAGACCTTTATGACTTAAGTCAAAAAGTCAGTTTTGTTAGTTTGTTATTCACGTGGCTAACATAGTCAGACATCTAATCATCCACATGAAAATTTTGTAAACATATGAACACCTACATGTACTGACCTATAGTCCATAAACATGACCCGTGATCAATAATGTATATCCCTGACCTACCCATTTTTTGTAAATACCCTAATTTTCTTCAAATCTCTTCAATGACTATTTTTTGAGCTACACAATTTAGGTATCATCCTCCAAACATCATAACTATGCTATTATGATTGCCCATGAACACTCTAGTAAGCATGTACCAAATATTTGGTGTCTGCTTATAAGATTTTGTTTAGTGGATATTAGAGGATTCTATGTTGGTGCCAACGATATTAATAATTTTTAGCCTCTTTAATGCTTTGATTCCTATTTAGAAGCAAATGATTTTAAATATATTTGATGTAATACATAGATATTACTAATTGTGAGTAGACATAATCTCTTAATTGTATTTCGGTGCCTTTTTGGTTTTTATTATTAATTTCTTTAATTTACAAAATTGAGCCAATTCTGATTGAAATTTTCATTTTTATTTTCTAAAACTTCATAATTACCAAATTGTAATAAAAAGATGAAGTCTGTATAAGCTCCCTTCACTATCATTGTTGAGACATTGGATAACTTTTCCTTGATAAATCTTAGACCTCATTCAGTGATCAACATAAATCATTTGATAAGGATGATTTTCCTAAGAAGCCTGTTATTATGGAAAAATCTATTCTGATTTCTATCAATGTCACCTGATACTCAGTAGTAACTGTTAGTAGCTTCAACATTAAAAATCTTCTTAGTGAGGGATCAATTGGATGTTTTTTATCATGCTTAATTTAATGGTGGGAAGGTTTGCTTCTTTAACCCAATAAATCTTATATTTCAGTTAAGGGGCCAAAAGGAATAAAAAGGACAACCTCGTAATTTTTTTAAGGTGACACATTGATTGTGCGACTCAAACAACAGTCATTAAAGAAACCTAGAAAAAATTGGGGTTATTTTAGAATAATGTGTGGATCATGGATATGGTCATTGGTTTGATACGAATTTCCTATTTGTGAAAAAAGAAAAAAGAACAAGTTTCTAATAGCATTCCTCCTACATTCCCTTAGTTGATCCTTAAAGAGTTTTTTAAAATAGATGAAAGAACAAAAATGTATTCAGGAAGGCTTAATTACCAAACCACTTTCCTACGGTAATCTTTAGATTTCTTTAGATAAGAAAGATCTAGTTTTAGATTATGTTTTAAGAAAGATCCAATGTAGTTTTTTTCAGCTTGAACATTCCTTTCATTTCATAAGGATACACGACAAGATTTAAAATTTTAAATAAATTCATTTTCCTGAAAAAAGAAATATGTATGTTCGAAAATAAGGAATGACAAATATGAAAATAAGAGCCTTGACAATGCATTGTAATGTTAATCAAAATAAAATAACTAGACTACTACTATAGCAGTGGTGAGTCTAGGTCGATCGCACAAAGAGTGTGTGTAAAGTTGTTGAAATGAAATTAATCAGTGTTTAGGTTTAAGGGGTTTTGAATTTTGAGATAAGAAAATAAAATAAAACTAATATAATGTAAATAAAATATAAAAAATATGCAAAAAATGATAAAAATGGAGAATTTGGTGGAGACCCAGTTCTTTGGTTCAATATTGGACTATATCTTAATTAAACATATTTCATTGATTTGTTATTCTCAAACCTTTTCTAGCAACTATCAATCGTCGATTAATAATTAACCTAAGTTTTCCCTTAGGTAATGTTTAATCAAGATACGATTGTTAATTAAACCTAACTACCGAATAACCTATGATACGATCTCTAGATTTAATTAGGTAGTAACACTGCGAATTAGGAAATCGATTAATTAAGACAACAACTACATACGATGCGTCATTTAACCTATATCATGTTATTCCTAATGATTATGAATCATTAGTCGCTACATATGAATTTATTATATCGAAATTCTAGCAATTAGTTTGCAATTAAATGATTTAATGAATGCATTAAAATCATCTTTTCACAATACCTAATGGGTTTATACACAAATAACTGAATAATAATAAAAATCCCATTATCCATACAGAAAAACCTAAATCAATTAACATAGGATAACACAATTAATTTCTAATGAGAGAAAGAAACCACAAAATTGGTGAAATACACTTAACCTGGTTCATCGCCGTTAATTTCACCTTCGAACTGGTATCAGGACATTTAGCCCTCCATAGGTCTCTCAAGAAAATGCTTCAGCACCATGAAAATTGGCCCCAACCAAAACCCAATAGTGCCTCCTTCTCTTTTCTGTTGCAAGCTTCTCTCTACTGTTCACTGACTTGACAAATTAACAATGTAGGTCCCTCTTACTTTACACATCTCACTTATTAAAACCTCCCTCTGTTGCTATTATGTGTTTTAAGCAAAACGCATATTGAAGTCTTCCACGTATGCGTTTCACAGACGTCATCTGTGTGAAATGTGTTTACGTTCCCACAAGACATCTGCATGAAATGCAGAGACACAGACATCATCTACGTTTTGTCTAAGTGATCTACACTACTTCGTCGTTTTGCTTCTTGTTTTAATCCACCTTATGCTCTGTGTTTTGCTTCTTCCTAGCAGTATCTTCCCTTCATACTACTGCGTTTCATGCTCCACTACTGCACCTTAGCTCCATGGACGTTCCCTTATACATTGTCCATTAATTAACTTATTGCATTGCCATTAAATTATCATAAATTGCATGTAAATTTGCATGCATAATCATGTAGCTCACGTTCTTTACATTTTGTGCTTTCATTTTTCCTATGTTCTTGTTTTTTAATTTTCTTCTTCTTACTCAAAGAAAACAAGTGAAAATTAATCTTTGAAAAATGACCTAAATGTCATGCTTTCGACTCACTTCAAGCTCTTTGCTTATAAATTGTGCCTAAAATCATATATAAGTCAAAGTGAGTATCTTAAGCAATTTCATATCAATAATCATTAAGTGTTATGGAATAATTTCATAATAAATTAAGCCCTATCAATTTCCCCCACACTTAGCTTTTGGTCGTCCTTGGGCAAAACATTATAATTAAGTTCAAAAGGATGCATAAAAACTAATATACCCCACCCCTACCTTTAAAACTTACATTGTCCTCAATGTAAAATCAAATGCAAGAAATGGAGCAGTTAACAAAAATAGCAAAAGTGAAAATGTAAAAGATAGAAATTAACTCCTTTGGGTTGCCTTCCAACTAGTGCCTTTGTTTGACATTGTTGGCTCGACCTCCAGTAGCATGTATTAGTGATACTAGTCACATCCTCTAGCATCAACACCTCTAAATCCTCCATTTTGAAGCCCTCGTAATACGTCTTTAAGCAATGACCATTCACTTTGAACGTCTTATCAGTTTTAAGGTTCCGTATCTCCACTACACCCAAAAAAAGGCACTTGTGATAACAAACGGACCAACCTAATGGGAACACAACTTACCTGGAAAGGGTTTGAGTTTGGAATGATTTGGTAACACTTTCTAGCCCACCGATAAGCTTTTCCTCAAAATCATCTTATCGTGAAAAGCTTTTGTCCTCTCCTTATATATCACTACAATTTGATATGACTCATTCCTCATCTCTTCCAACTCTTGAAGCTGCGACTTCTTATGCACTCCTGCATCATCCAAGTCATGTTACATCTTCTGATGGCCTAATGTGCCTTATGTTTTAATTCCACCGGAAGATGACATGGCTTCAATCACTTGCCTATACGGCGACATCCCAATTGGTGTTTTATAGGCCATCTTGGAGGCCCATAGTGCATCTTTTAGTCTTACACTCGAATCTTTCTTATTGGGTTGCACTGTTTTCTCCAAGATTAACTTGATTTCTGGATTTGAGACTTCAGCTTGGCCGTTTGTTTGGAGATTTTAAGAAATAGAAACTTTGTACGTAATGTGATATTTTCTAAACATTGCTTCTACCACACTATTGCAGAAGGGGGTTCCTCTGTAGTTAACGATGGCTTTCGATATCCTGAGCCTAAAAAGAATGTTAGCCTTAACAAAATCTGCAATAACCCTTTCATCGTTAGTCCTAATGGCTTTGTCTTCCACCAATT
>JANITW010000006.1:24733385-24746100 GCA_027564335.1 Erythroxylum williamsii | reverse complement strand
GGTTGAGAGTTTGATGAATTCCAATTGGTAGTTGAAATCGTTATGAATGATATTGCAATAGAGGAAGTGAAGTTGGGTAAATTTTCAAGTTATTCATGAGGGTAAAATGGGTGTTTTGACTTCAGGAGAAAATCTGTATTAATCTAGGATGAATTAGATAAGGTTGTCTTCATGAAAGTTGTATTTTATCCTCTTAGCTTTCTAACGGTATAAAGTATGCAATTTTTGGATAACGGTGTTAAGATATATGATCATTTAAGTAGGTGATGTTGCATAGGACGTGTATCCCGAATAATTAGAGTATACGGAGTGATATCGTACTAGGATTGTTCGATTTGGAAAGATTATGAGTAAAAGGGATGTTAAGATGGGTTTAGAATCCATTGAAGGGGTCTTGGAGGGTGAAAATTTTCGTTTCACCCGAAAGTTACACGATTTGCCTGTGTGAAATTCATAGAGGTAGTGTGTTTCTAGCGCAGAAGCTTAATTTCACCTGAAAGTTACACGGTCTGCCAGTGTGGGATCACACGGCCTGTGTTACTCTAAAAGACAAAATCTCATTTCAATTTCTTCACAAAAGTTGTATATCTAGAAGTCCTCTTCGCAACCATCTAAAGAAAACCTTAATTCGACATCTTTAGTGAAAGTTATGTCAATTGTCCCAAGATAGGTTCAACATGATTGAGGACGTGAGCATAGTTAACTCTTTTGGCCATAACTTCATGTCCCGACCTCTAAATTAAGCGATTCTTGAAGCAATAGATTCCTAAGACGTTTAGCTACCTTTAAATCAAAATTTATAGCCATTAGTGATGAATTCAAAAATATTTATGGAAAGAAAATGAGGAACCGGTTGGAAGAGCATGACAGGGTTATGAACACACTTTGGATTTTCAAGCATATCTTTATCTATAGAACTCCGATTGAGTTGGTTCTTGCTCCAAGACAAACTAGAGACTAAGAGCTAAAATTTTGAAGAAGTCAATTATGATTATTGTGATTCCGTTGTGTGGGCTCGCCTTTGTGGCTTGAGATGTTATGAAAATGACGACAAACCGATGATGGCTAATGAAGGTTAAATGAAATAACCCTACAGGTTAATACGCTCAAGTTTATGAATGGTTTCTAGATGTTGGGTTTCGAAAACGAGATCCAATATTGTATGGTATCAGAGAAAGAGTTAGATTTCGGAAACGATGCCCAACATCCAATATGAAGATTGCATCACTGGTGGGGATATCAGAAGCTCCTTAAGTTTGTTAAATGCTTCCTTACACTTCTTGTTGAACTCAAAGGAGACATCTTGTTGAAGAAGCTTGCATACTGGTGCAGCTATCTTTGAAAACTCCTTAATGAACCTTCGATAAAAACCTGCATGCCTAATAAAAGAACACACTTCCCTCACAGTAGAGGGGCAAGGTAAAAAAAAAATCAACTTTGGACTTATCTACTTTAATACCCTTAGCAAATATCATATGACCTAAAACTATACCTTGATCCACCATAAAATGACATTTTTCCCATTTCAACACAAAGTTAGTTTCTATTCCTTGTTCCAAGATAATGGCAAGATTCTCAAGACATTCATCAAAAGAAGATCCATAAGTATTAAAATCATCCATGAATACCTTGATAATCTTCTCAACATATTCAAAAAAAACTGCTTGCCATACACCTTTGGAACGTGGTGGGTGCGTTACATAATCCGAATGGCATCCTTTGGTAGGCAAACGTACCAAATGGGCATTTAAATATGGTCTTCTCCTGATCTTCTGATTCGATCGAGACCTGAAGTTAATTTCAAAAGCCATTTAAAAAGCAATGGTAATCATAAACAACCAATCTCTCAAGCATCTGATCAATAAAAGATAGGTAAAAGTGGTCTTTACGAGTAGTAAAATTTAACTTTCTATAATCAATACATATTCGCCACCTGGTTTGCACTCGAGTAGGAACCAACTTGCTTTCTTGCTTTGTCACAATGGTGATTCCAGACCAGACTTCTTTGAAATCACCTGGATAGGACTTACCCACTTACTGTTAAAAATTAGGTAGATAACCCCAACATCGAGAAGCTTCAACACCTTCTTCTTTATAAATTTCTTCATTGGAGATTCAGCCTATACTGAGCTTGACTTATGGATTTTGCATCCTCCTCCAACAAAATGCAATACATACATATGGAAGGGCTTATCCTTTGGATATCTACGATAGTCCACCTAATGGCCTTCTTATGCTATCTTAGAATTCGAACCAACTTCTCCTCTTGATTTGAAGTTAACTCCACCAAAATGATAACGGGGAGAGTCTGCTTATCTCCCGAATAGGCATACTTCGAATGTGTAGGGAGTGACTTCAGTTCCAATTCTGTGCCTGCATATTAGAAAGTAACAACTTTTGGGGAGCTTTACGAAGTCTATAGAAGCCAAATCATACCTTTTTGGAGAGCTTTCCAATGAGTCCAAGATGGCTAGCATTTCCATAAGCTCTTCTCCCATCTCAACATCAGTGTTAGCTTCTACTTCCATATCCTCAGTTAAAACTATTTCCAAATGCTCCTTGCAACTTTATTTAAACATTTCCTACATGAAAGGATCAATCACATCAACAGAAAAATACAACGATCATCTAGAGGAAGTTTCATGGTATCAAAAATATTGACATGAATCACATCCCCATCAAATTCCATTGTGAGGGTGACCTCATGAACATCTATCTTAGTTTGAGCTGTATTAAGAAACAATTCTCTCCACCAAGATAGCAATTAGATTACATGAGGTGTCATCATTCATATCCACAACATAGAAATCTATAGGAAACAATAACTAATTTACCTGCACCAAAACATCCTCAACCATACCATCAGGATAAGCATAAGTGTGGTCAGCTAGTTGTATGATTACACTCATTTCTTTCAATGGACGCAAATTTAAAGAAGCATAAATCGTACGAAGCATCACATTAATAGAAGCACCCACATACAACATAGCTCTATTGATCACAGTATTACCAATTTTTCAAGGAATGGTAAACATACCTGGATCCTCGCATTTTGGAGGCGCCTCCTTTCTAAATACCGCCGACACATTCTCATCCATCATCACTTTCTCATCACCTCTCAGTTTCCTCTTATGTGTAAGAAATTTGGCATGCCTTGGTACTTGCTTGATTGTCTAGAGCAAAGATATATTGACTTCTACCTTTTAGAAAGTCTCCAATATCCCTTTGTCTGTCTCCTCCTTGTTTGATCTTGTCAATCTGCTCAAAAAAGGTGGAGGGTTAGTTTTAATAATATTGGGACTTTTGAAATTTACCTTCATACTCGATGATGGATTTTCTTCCTTTTCCAATTTGTTCTCAATCTCTTCCTTGATAGCAATCCTTGATGGGGATCTCTTGGGAGCCTCAATCTCCTTTCCGCCTCTCAGGGTTATAACACTGATAATCTTTGGGTTTATCTCAAATGGGGATGATAATTTTCCTCCACTTTGCGATTCTAGGCGATTAAGCCTCACTGCCATCTGACCTATTTGGTTTTTCAAATCAGGAACAAAATATCTAACTTCGCACTATATCTTTAGCACTATGTCCAACATGAAGCATATTTTATCTTTAGTACTCCGATGTAGTGATTCGAAATATGGTGGAGTGGATGACGGAGAAGTTTAATTCTTATTGGTATAAGGTTGGAGATATTGTTGCAATGTTATATATGTTGGACCCGAGATATAAGATGGATGGGGTTGAATATATTTATAATGCATTGTACACTGGTGAAGCTCAAGAGTGTCTATATATCATGAAACAATTATGGTATCAATTGTTTAATGATTATGAAGTGAGAATACAACAAACTCATGATTGGGATCTTCGTAGTGCTGCACGCAGTTTAACTTTGGCTTCAGTTTCAAGTTTGACCTTTTCTTCCAACCCATTATTGAAAGATTCTCTTTCAAATTTTTTTGAAAGAGAAAAGGGTTAGGATTTCTTACAATACGATGGATAGATAAATATTTCTCAGCAAATTGTGTTCCTAAAACTGAAGGTGAGTCGTTCAATATATTATCATGGAGGAAGATGATTGCACATAATTATCCGATCTTACAAGTCACTGCATAAGACTTATTAGCTATTCCATCATCCACTGTTGCTTCAGAGTCTGCATTTAGTATTAGTGGTCGAGTCATCACTCCTCATCGTGGTCGACTTCATTATCGCATTGTGGAAGCCCTTATGTGTGCTCAAAGTTGGTTAAAGAATAAGGATATTGATCGTAAATTCTTTTCTTTTTAATATATTTATTTTATCTATCTTTATATTATCTTACCTAATATTGTGTTTTTTATTTTCCTACAACGACAAGTATTAACACGGAGAGGACTAGTGAAATTAATCTACCAATTGAAGGTTATTTTGATCAAATAGATGAAGATGAAGGTATTTTTAATTTTATTTTTATTTAATATTACATTACTAAATATTCTTTTTTAATATTATATTACTAAATATAATGTTTACACATGCAGATGATTGGATCCAAACTGTTGACGATCTTACCAACAAATACAAATAGTCGATTAGATGATGCTCTCTCAGTCTCCACTCTCCAATCTATCTAGCATGATATTATTTTAATTTTATAAATTGTATCATTTCTTGTAAAATGATTTAGATAATCATTCGTGTACAACAAAACTTTATATAGTTAGTGAATTTGGTTTTATCAAAACTCTCTTATAATAATTAAAAATTATTTAAGTACAATTAAAATTTGTAAATAATTGAATTGGAAATCTTAACTATAACTATTAACTTAATGAGTTTTCATACAAATTTCTAATCAATGGAATTAAAATTCCTAATTAGTCATAGCAATAAATACGTCTCAAGATTTTAATTTTAAAATGTATTTTCTCATTAATGATATGCAAATGTATGTAGCACCCTTCAATCTAAACCTGACTTAATGATTTTTAACACAAATTGTGTTAATATTTAGCTCATTATACCTAAAATATTACGTAAAACATTAAGAAGTTAATGATGTTACGCTTTCATGTAATGACTTATAGTTTTATTCAAATGAAATATTAAGTCAATAAATAAAAAGATATAAATATTTTGTAACTTAATATTCGATAAATTAATAACTTTACTATATCATAATTATATGTTGTTATAATTTAGAGTTGTAATATAATATATATATTAAAAAGAAAAAAGGTGGAAATTTTATAAATTTTATGAAATATGTTATGCTTATAACACTCTAAGGACGAGAAGGATTTAAAGTAAAACTTATATCATTACTCTTAACAAACTTTTAATTAGAGTGTCTTAGGAATGAAACTTTTAATATTAAAATTTAAAAAAGAGAAAAAATTATGAATATAAATTTAGATTAATTAGAATATAATGATTTTTAAAAAAGTAAAAGAACTTCAAAAGTAATAAAAATAATAATTTATAAAATCATATCAAAAGTATTTATAAAATATATTCTAGTTTTAATAAAATAATAGTAATTTTCAATATAATATACTGTGCGTATTTGTTTTTATAACTCAATTACTTATATATTCTTTTGGAATTGATACATTAGGATTAACAAAGCGATTAATTCATTTTAAGATTAATATAAATATATATGTGCCTAATGTTTATATGGTGTAAATATGAAAAATAAAATAAAAATTTAAATGCGTTAAGAGTAATAATGATATTAATTAATTTCTTTTAATATGTGTAATAAAAATATAAAATCTTACAATGATTATTTAATGATAGATATAATATGAAAAGTCAATAATAGTTATACAACTATACAAGTAAAAAAAATTGAAAAATTACTAAAAGTACAATAACTACTTTAATTAAGAGTTTTGTACAAAATTTATAAAAACATTATAAGTTTAAAAATATTATATTATAAACTTAACAAACGCATTTTTAAAAAAATCATATTAAAAAGAAATATAATTATTTATTAAACACATAATAATAATAATTGAAATAAATTCATTGTACTTAGATAATAACATTTTTACATTTACATTATAATTAATTGTTATAATAAAATTACAAAATTAAAATTAAATTTACTTATTTGTAGAAAATAATTATGACAACATTATCAATACTTCAGCGTCAATTGTGTTTTTGAGCAACTACATGCAATGTTACGAATACCATACCGGACTTGTTAATGAATCCAATTCTGGTACAATATTGTACTGATATTGGTTAATATCGAGTACCGTTTCAAGTAATTTTTTAAATTTATAAAATAGTCCCTGAATTTTTTAAAAATTACAAAATATTCCATTTTATATTATACAGTTGTAGTTTATTTTATTTAGCTTTTGTTGTAAAATAATGAAAATAATTCAAAATTTTGAATTATTAATTATTTTCTATTTTATCATAATTTTGAATTTTTTTTAAATTGTTTATTTTTCACATTCAATTTCATTTTACATTTAATTAGACATGATCACAATATTAATTTAATATATAAAATTAATTTAATAAAATAATATATAATTTATATGTCAAGCAACATCAAAATTTTCTCTTTGGTAAGGTAAAGAATGAAAAACTTCTGTTATCTTGCTGGTTACGCGAGTTAATGACATTATTATAGCAACAGTAAAGCAACCATTAGTCCTGCAGCTGCAAAGCTATATCTTCATGACCAGTTTAAGATTAATGAATTGGATTCTTTGAAATATTTGTTAGATTATTGTTAATAATATCGGTCGTGGATAAAGGCATAAAGGGCACTTACCTACGACCCATTCTCATGAAGAATAAAATAAGGTATTCTCTTGATTCTTATAATATCTACTCTAGATCCTCATAAAAGCAGAATGAGACAAAATAGGACCCAATTCACACTTAAGACTCATAGAGAGCACAATGAAGCATTTTTTTCTTTACATATTTTTCATTTGATTTTTTTAGTTGTTCTGTGAATTTTAAATTAATTCAACTAATTAGATTCTTTAATTGTGTGACAATAAGAAGCTTAAGGTAACCTTTTTAATAAAAGAATATGCTTTTAAAATTTACATATTTATATATTATCACTTTATTGAGGCTATTTTTCTACTTTAGGTCTATAAAATGTTAATAACGAGGAAGATAATATGTAGCGGCCCATGTCATGTTTTAGGTTAGCTCTAACAAAAAAGGGTCTAATATGATGGTTATTGGATTTAAAGATATTAAAGTCAGACAGATTGGATGAAGGAATAATATTGTTTTTCAATATTTCTTAAGCTTTACTCAGACATCCGCTATAATAATGATCTGTCACGGGAAGTACGGTTTATATGTAAGTGTGGACAAATCTAATATGCTTTAAATCTATTTATAAATATAATATATTATAAATTCATTAAAAGAATGATTTAATTTGAACGCAACAGATAAAGTTCGGATATCACATTTAAAAAACTATTTAACCTAAAAATTCAAACTAATAAGTGAGGCCCTTAAATAGATTCCAACTCTGTTTGCACGTAATATACATCAATTACTTGCTTCAGTTCATTCTAAAAATTAAAACATGACCTTTCCCTTTTCCTTTTGTCAATCACGTGGAAGATGTTAATTGATTTATGGTGGCTCCTTTACTCTCAAAAGATCGATTGCCATTCCTTGTTAAGTCCAAAGTTTACTTAAATCATTAATTTCGGAATTTCCTTTTGTTTTTAATTTCATGAGCTATTCCCTTGAAAAGTGTAATAGAAAATAATTAACTTTGCATTTTATAGATTGTAACTATTTTAATTTATAATTGGTAATATCAAAGTTGCAAATACCGTACTGGCTTTGATGTCAGATCTGGTACAGTACTGTACCGATATCGATTTCAGATAATTTTTTAAATTTACGAAATAGTCTCTATATTTTTTTAAAAAAATTGCAAAATAGTTCATTGTCATATTGTACAATTATATTATATACTTTATAAGTTTAAATCAACCGTGTCTCTAAAAATCATAATAATAAATAATAACCATATTTAATATGAAATAACAATAATTTTTAGATATTTTATATATAAATAATAATCACAATTAATATGAAAAAAGGCATTCATCATACAAATATTAAATTAAGAAAATATAAAGTATTTAAAATATTACAATTTCATCATATAATAAATAATAATTACATCAAAACATCTAATAAAAAGAATAATAATTATCTTTAACTCTCAAACTATTACAATTTACAACAAGAGTTTGTGTTAAAGAAACAACCAATTAGAAGTGAAATTTGAAACAAAAATATTTACAATTACATTATATATATAGAATTTAACATATACATAAAATATAAGTAAAGTTAAAAGAAGAGGAAAAACAAAATTTTGGAACTTCATTCAATCGTCTACGGGAGGATACTCGCTATAACTGCATTGACACCAATTATCATTTGGTATAAAATTCTCATCATTAAGAGAAGTCTCATCATCAATATCATTCAAATTCAATGCACCAAATGACATATTAATGATTTTCCATCCAAGATTATCTTCTAAGTCATTCACATCTACCAAACCTGGCTCTTTAGAAACCCAATGCACCAAATGACATATTAATGATTTTTCATCCAAGATTATCTTCTAAGTCATTCACATCTACCAAACCTGGCTCCTTAGAAACCCAATGCTCCAAAAGATTGATATTGTCAATGGAAATTGGATCTGTTGAATTACTTGTGCTATTAAGTGTCCTAGTAAATAATAAATTTTAATTATTAGAAAGTTATAATAAATTATAACAAAATTTATAATGATAATAACATACCTTTCCCGAATCTTTAAATTTTAATGAACAAAAATTAAGTCATTCAATCTCTTATGCTTCAATTTATCCCTTTTCTTGAGGTGAATGAATTCAAATCTACTCTAGCTTTGTTTATAGCTTATTGCACTCACACATTGACTTAAAATCTTAATTGCAAACCTTTGCAATTCCGGAACACCAACTCCGAATTGATCCCACTAAAAAAATGTAAGTTGTAAGATAACAAAAGTAATGTTATAAACAAAATAAAATGATAATTAATTTTCAACAAATAAGAAAAAGGAAACAACTAATACCTGGAAAAAGTTTTACTTTTTGTCTAATAAACAATTTGCATTTCAAATCCCCAAAAGACTGCATATAAATCTCCATTTGTGAGCTCAAGAGATCTTGAATCATGTTATGGCTAACAATTGCTGTAATAGTTAATAGGATTCTCCTAGTAACTTTAGCTTTCTTTGTAAAATTTGACCTAAAATAGACATTAGGATTCAAAAATACCATAACTACAAACAATTGAGAAGAAAGTTGTCTTTCTCATCTCTCATTGATGACTGCAATATATGATATGTACAAAAAAGGTCTATGTTTTAGATTGACTTTGATTACTTCCTTCGCTTTTTCCATGACATTAAAATAAAATAACCCATTGTTGTCTTTTCTTCACTAGTAACCAAATGAAGCACCCTCATCATAGACTCACAAACTCGAACAAAAAATTAGAATTAAGACCAAGATTCTCTATCTTCTAGTATAATTTTGGGAACCTTCAATATAACATTAGAACTAGCATGTTGAGATGCAACTCATTTATCACTTGTAAATATTTGTTTTAACTCTTTCTTCATCGTAACAAAAGACTAAAGTGATAAGAAATTTATTTCAAATCTTATCATAGCAGGATAATATAAATTCTTACCATTTAAATTCGTTTCTCGTTAAATTTAACATCTATACACTATTATAGATAAACTTGGTCGCCTTTTTAGCTTTTCGCATAGTCTCATCAATAATAGTAAAATACCTAGGATTTCTTATGTTCTCCAACATTAGGTCAATGTAATATATAGCACAAGAAATAAAAGAAAAGAATTATACTTATTTTGTAATCTTCTTCCTGCCACTTTATAAGTGAAATCATTGTCAGTAATGAATTGAAAAATATTTTCTGGCCCTGCTTCACTCACAACGTCATCGAATATCTCAAATAAAGTATCAGCATTCCAAATAAGGTTAGATGCATCAATAGACTTTAAAAATGTTGAGCCATTTATAGGATAAACCAAAAAATTAATAATAAGCTCATGTATCTTATTTGTCCAACCATCACACATGATTGAATACTCATAAGTGGCTTAATCCACTCTTGTTTTTTTTCCAAATAACTTTTAATTTCAGAAACTAAGCAATTGAAAAGTTTACCTTTTAAGTCATCAATCGAAGAAGTTTTGTACTCGAACTGTAAGAGGTTATAGCATCGATCATAGGCTAATAACAGTAAGATTGGGAAGCATTGAATAATGCACCTGTACTATACCACTATTTAGGTATTGCCATGTCTATATTGTGAGTCCACTACAAGAAGAAAGGCAAATTCTGAAGAAAGGCAAATTCTGACGAAAATTGTCGGCAAAAACAGAGGACGTTCCGTCGGTAAGTAAACTTATCGATGAAATTGTGTGACGAAGCGAAACGTCGGTGTGACCACGATCACTATATTTTACTGACGATAGGACAATGCAATCTGTATTCATAAACCGATTGAACCGTCAATATAGTTGTTAGGAATTAACCGACAGAATCGTCTGTAAATACTAGGATTTAATTTCGTCGGTACCGTCGGTAAATTCCTACCAAACATTATAGACGGATTTATTTCCATCCGTAATTGCAAGCCTTTAAGTAAATATCCCCTTAATTGCTTAATCTAAAGGTGGAAGTTGTTAGATCGCTGAAGTCACCTTTAATTCTCTATAAATGTGTTGTTGAATGACAATTTTTTCAAAATTAAGTCGTGAAATTTGATTTCAATTTGAACAATTATAAATTATCGTTACATTAGTTTTAGAATTTTGAACCCATGGAATTTGTTTATAAAAAAAGTTAAATGACTTTCCTAACTGATAATTAAAACGTTACAGTTTACATAAATGAAAATCAAATTAATGACAACAACAATTCTATTGTCTTGGTGAGCGTGGCTGATGTGAGTCTCTTTCCCTCGCTCTCATTTGGTCAATGTCATTTTGGAGCTTATGGATTACCTCTGTCAACGTCTGAACTGCGGACTTAAGCTAATTGATACGTCGCGTTGTCGACTCTGAACTAGATGCTGCTGTTGTGGACAAAGTAGAGTAGTGCGAATAAAATGCGTTAGCACATGAACTTAGGCTAAAGATCCTTCCCCGATTGTCCCTACCACCCACTGCATCAAAATATAGATGGGTCTCATCAGCAGGTTGTGCATCCTGCGTCTGTTGCCCAATCGTTTGTTGTATTTAGTCTTATTAAGAGGCAATGCATATCGAAAAAAAAAATCGATATGCATGACATCTAAAATATGACATTTCAATATTCATCAGCTTCAAATTCTGTAACTTTCAACAAGCCTAATTCATCAATCTCCAGCAATATATCTTCACCATCTTTGTAAGGGGGCGAAGTTTTCTTCACCATCGTATTCTTAATGAACTTATTTTTCTTGCGTCTGAATGGACGATCAGGAGGAAGAAATTTCCTGTAATTGTCAAACCAACACACTTTTCCCCCATTTGGAAGATAAAAAGCATCAGAATCGTTTACACAAGAAGGATAAGCCAATTTTCCAGTTGTGCTCCATCCAGATAACATGGCAAATGCAGGAAAATCACTAATAGTCCACATCAAAGCAGCCCTCAACATAAAATTCTATTTTAAAGAGACATCATATGTTTGAACACCATATTCCCACATATTCTACAATTCAGCTATCAATGGTTGTAAGAACACATCAATTTTATGCTTCGGATTACTAGGCCCTGGTACAATCGTAGTCAAGAACATATATGCCTCTTTCATACACATCCACGAAGGCAAATTATAAGGAGTAACTATGATTGGCCACGATGAATATTGCTGCCCGGATAGACCAAAAAGTTGGAATCCATTCGTTGATAATCCTAACCTACCATTTCGACATTCAACTACAAAGTCAAGATGGGTATCATTGAAATGCTTCCATGCCTGTGCATCTGATGGATGACTCATGATTCCATCTTCCTGTTCGTGTTTAGAATGTCATTTCATGTGAGATGCAGTAACATCAGAAGCATAAAGTCTTTGAAGTCTCGGAGTTAACGGGAAATAATACATCCGCTTTCATGGAACTAATTTCTGCTTCATTGCACACTTTCTAGGCCTAAATCTAGATTGCCCACAAAATTTGCACTCTTCTAAGTCTACATCCTCTCCCTAATATAACATGCATCCCAATTTGCAACAATCAATCATCTCAATAGCTAAAACTCTTAATAAGTTTCTTCATACTGTAAAAACTATCAACCATTGTATGATCACGAGGCATTGATTCATTATACCATTCAAGAATTATATCAAAACTACGGTCCAAAATATGCCCTTCAGACTTAATGTTCAATATTCGCGCAATCGAAGACGATTGGGCCATTGTCGCACAATTTGGCTATAACTCTTGGCCTGCTGACTGTAGTAAGTTAAAGAATTGTTTTGCATGTAGGTTCGGTTCTTCTTCAAGGTGTCCCATATTTTGTTGAAAGGTATTACCGCGTGCATCATAAACCATTTGCCTGTACGAATTCCCCGTCTCTTCTCTTCCACATAATTTGTTCTAAATCCAATCCCCCTTTCAAACTCATTGAACTGCATAGACGATTATGCTT
>JANITW010000006.1:24722308-24733285 GCA_027564335.1 Erythroxylum williamsii | reverse complement strand
GTGTATATGATTTGTGAATGCATGAGTTGGGTGAACCATCGATGATGGTTTCTCGCTGAGTTCGCAAACTCACCCAATATTGCATTATATTTTTCAGGACAGCGATCATAGGTTCAGTAGCTCCAGATTGTTAGAGTCTTCTCTGCCTTGTGGATCGTCGACAAGAGAAGTTATGGCGCAGAGGTGGGTCAGCTGGGATATTTTTGGGTTCTTTTTGGGATGACCTAGTTAGGATTATCAGTTTAATTTATGTCTTGTATGAAAGATGCTTTGGACAAGATCATGTAATTTCAGATTTAAGAAATGAAAAGAAAAATTTGGTTTCACTTTTAGTGATTAATTATATTTGGATGCCATGTGGATTGTAGTTGGTTGCTCGGTAGTGCGCCCTTATCGTGGGTTACGTGTCGGAGCGACCTGCGGGCGTCCCTATGTGTACCATACGGTAAGGGGGTGCTACAATTTTAATCAAATATATAAAGATGATAGTATTTTTAATTTTCTTTTTATTTAATATTACATTTCTAAATATTTTTTTATTTTAATATTATTTTACTAAATATAATTTTTTGTACATACAGATGATTGTGTCCAAACTATTGATGATCTTACCAACAAGTACAATTAGTTAATTAGATGATGCTCTCTTACTCTCCACTTTCTAGTCTATCCAGTATGATATTATCTTAATTTTAATTGTATCATTTCTTGTAAAATGAATTCGTGTATAACAAAATTTTCTATAGTTAATGAATTTGTTTATATCAATTCTCTATTATAATAATTAACAAATCATTTAAGTAAATTTAAAATTTGTACTTAACTTAATTGAAATTCTTAACTATAACTATTAACTTAATGACTTTTTATACAAATTTCTAATCAATTGAATTAAAATTCCTTATTAGTCATACCAATAAATACATATCAATATTTTAATTTTAAAATATATTTTCTCGTTAATAATATGCAAATATATGTAGCCTTCAATCTAAACCTGGCTTAATGACTTTTAATACAAATTGTGTTAATATTTAGCTGATTATACCTAAAATATTACTTAAAAAATTTAGAAGTTAGTGATGTTACGTTTTCATTTAATGATTTATAGTTTTATTCAAATGAAATATTAAGTGGTTTCAATAAAAAGATAGAAATATTTTGTAATTTAAGATTTGATAAAATTAATAACTTTATTATATCATAATTATATGCTGTTATAATATATATTAAAAAGAAAAAATTGAAAATTTTATAAATTTTATAAAATATGGTATGCATATAACACTCTAAAGACGAGAAGGATTTAAAATAAAACTTATTTCAAAGTGTTATTAAGGAATTTCTCTTAACAAACTTTTAATTATAGTGACTAAAGAATCTTTTGACATTAGAATTTAAAAAGGAGAAAAATTATGAATATAAATTTCGATTAATTAGAATATAATGATTTTTAAAAAATTAAAAGGACTTCAACAGTAATAAAAATAATAATTTATAAAAACAAATCAAAAGTATTTATAAAACATCTTCTAGTTTTAATAAAATAATAGTTATTTTCAAAATAATATACTATGCATATTTGTTTTTATAACTCAATTACTTATATATTCTTTTGGAATTGATACATTAGGATTAATAAAGTGATTAATTCATTTTAAGATTAATATAACTATATATATGCATAATGTTTATATTATGTAAATATGAAAAATAAAATAAAAAAGTTTAAATGCATTAAGAGTAATAATGATATTAATTAATTTCTTTAATATGTGTAATAAAAATATAAAATCTTACAATGATTATTTAATAATAGATATAATATGGAAAGTCAATAATATTTATACAACTATACAAGTAAAAAAATTGAACGGTAACTAAAATTATAATAACTAAATCAATTAAGAGTTTTGTACATAATTTATAAAAACATTAAAAATTTAAAAATATTATATTATAAACTTAATAAACGTATTTTTTAAAATCATATTAAAAAGAAATATAATGATTTATTAAACACGTAATAATAATAGTTGAAATAAATTCATTGTATTTAGATAATAACGTTTTTATGTTTACATTATAATTAATAGTTATAATAAAATTACAAAATTAAAATTAAATTCACTTGTTTATAGAAAATAATTATGACTACTGCTACATATTACCTTCTTCAGCGTTAATTGGGTTTTTGAGTAACTACATGTAAACAATATATACTTTTATTGGCTTGTCACCCTCAGGCTTGAAATGTGCTAATTTTTCGATAATTTGCAGGTTAAAGAACTTCACTGCTTAAAAAAAGCAAGCAGGCAATAGTTTCCAAAGTCATCCAAGGCATCTGCGAATTGTGGCTTTTCTCAAGCAACATCATAATTTTCTCTTTGTTCAGGTAAAGAATGAAAAACTTCTGTTGCCTTGCTGGTTACGTGAATGATATTTATTATAGCAACAGTAAAGCACCATTAGTCCTGCAAAGCTATATCTTCATGACCAGTTTAAGATTAATGAATTGGAGTCTTTGAAATATCTGTCAGATTATTGTTAATAATATGCAAGCCTGACTTTGGGCAAGGACAGAAACGGCATTTACCCAAGGCTCACTCTTATAAAGAATAAAATAGAGTCTACCCTTGATTCTTATAAAACCTATTCTTAACCTTCGTAAAGAGTAAAATAAAACAAAATAGAATCTTGCTTACTTTTAAGAATTGCGGAGAGCAAAATGAGGCTCTTTTTTCTTTACATTTTTTCATTTGAATTTTTATTAGCTGGTCTTTGAATTTTAATGTTAAGAATTAATTCAATCAATTAGATTATTCAATTGTGTCACAACGAGGGACTTAAGATAATCTCTTTAATAATAAAAATTTACTTTTAAAATTTACGCATTTATATATTGTTAATTTATTGAGACTGTTTTTTTTACTCTACTCAAGGCCTATAAAATGTTAATAACCTCTTTAATAAAAAGAATATATTTTAAAAGTTTATATATTTTTGTAGTCTCGCTTTATTGAAGCTATTTTTTTTACTTTAACTAAGGTCAATAAAATGTTAACAACGACGATGATAACATGTAGTGGTCCGTGTCATTTTTTAGGTTGGCTCTAACAAAAAAGGGTCTAATGTGATGCTTATTGGATTTAAAGATATTAAAGTCAGACATATTGGATGAAGGAATAATATTATTTTTCAATATTTCTTAAGATTTGCTCCGACATCCGCTAAAATAATTATCTGCCACGGGAAATATGGTTTGGAATTACTTGAGGAGACTAGAGAGTAGTCCCTTATATGTAAGTGTGGACAAATCCAATATGCTTTAAATCTATTTATAAATGTAATATATTATAAATTCATTAAAAGAATAATTTAATTGCACGTAATATACATCAATTACTTGCTTATGTTCATTCTAAAAATTAAAACATGGCCTTTCCCTTTTCCTTTTGCCAATCTCGTGGAAGATGTTAATTGATTGATGATGGCCCTCTGGTCACAAAAGATAGATTGCCATTCCTTGTGAAATCCAAATTTTACTTAAATCATTAATTTCGAAATTTCCTTTTGTTTTAATTTCATGAGCTATTCCCTTTTAATAGACACTAGGATTCAAAAATACCACAGCTACAAACAACATAGAAGAAAATTGTCTTCCTAATCTCTCATTAATGACTGCAAGATACAATGTGCACAAAGAAGGTCTATGTTTTATATTGACCTTGATTGCTTCCTTTGCCCTCTTTATGACATTAAAAAAAACTCATTGTTATCTTTTCTTCACCATTAGCCAAACAAAGCGTCTTAATCAAAGGCTCGCAAACTCGAATAACAAATTGACATTAAGATATATCAAAATTCTCTATCTTCTAGTATAATTTTGGAAACCTTCAATCCAACATTAGAATCAACATACTAAGATGTAACTCACTTATTACTTGTAAACATTTATCTTAACTTTTTCTTCATTGTAACAAAAGACTGCAGTGATAAGAAATTCGTTTAAAATCTTATCACAGTAGAATGACACAAATTTCTACCATTGGTAAATTCATTTCTCATTAAATTCAACATCTATTCATGATTATAGATGAACTTGGTCATCTTTTTAGCTTTTTATATGGCCTCATCAGTAGTGGTAAAATACCTAGGATCGCCTATGTTCCTAGCAATAGGTCAACGCAATGTGTAGCATAAGAAATACAAGAAAAGAATTATACTTATTTTGTAATCTTCTTCCTATCACTTTATAAGCGAAATTATTGTCAATAATGAACTGAACAATATTTTCTGGCCCTATTTCATTCACAACTTCATCTAATATCTCAAATAAAGTATTGGTATTCCTAATAAGGCCAGATGCATCAATAGGCTTTTAAAAATTTGAGCCATTTATAGAATAAACCAAAAAATTAATAATAGGCTCATGTCTCCTATTTGTCCAACCATCACACATGATTAAAAACTTATAAGTAGCTCAATCCACTCTTTTTTCTTCCAAATAACTTTTAATTTCAGAAACTAAGAAACTGAAAGGCTTACCTCTTAAGTCATCAATTGAAGAAGCTTTGTACTCGAACTGCAAGAGGTTATAGTATCGACCATAGGCTGATAATAGTAAGATTAGGAAGCATTGAATAATGTACCTGTATCATACCACTATCTAGCTACTGCTATATCCACATTGTGAGTCGCATCTTTTAATTACATGATACTAAGAATTGAAGGTTGAGTTCTAAGAGTTGTTCATGGTGCCAAAAAACTAGTCAGTTGCCTTCTTCTTTTCCTAACATCAGGTCTAGGTGTGACATTCACTTCTTGCTAGGCTTGGGATGGAACACTACCACTACCACTTTCAACATTTCCACAATCATCACGAAAACTAACAAATAAACTTCCACTACTCATTTGATAATTCAACACAATTTACCATAAGTCAAAAACTAACAATTCAATTATTCAACATACATAATTATACAAAACATATATAAACAATTTCCATTTCCAACAATCACAGAACATACATAAACAATTTTCATTTATAACAATTTCGAACAATTTCAATTCAACCGTTACAAAATATACATAAACATTTTCCATTTAGAACAATTTAGAACAATTTCTTCAACCATTACAAAATATATAAAAACAATTTACATTTCCAGTAATTTCATTTCTAACAATTTCAATTTAAACATCGCAAAACATATTTAAAGAATTTTCATTTGCAACAATCACAAAACATACATAAATAATTTCAATTTTCAACAATCACAAAACATACAAAAATAATTTCTATTTCTAACTTTTGGACCCCGATTTTTTTTAATTTATTGATTTATTTGTTTAATTATTTTCAGAATTGAGCCCATTAATTTGGTGAGTATAAGGTGAAATTATAAATTTAGAAGGGAAATGTTAGAATTAAATTAGAGTATGGTATGGTATTTGAGAAGATTAAAGGAGTTAGTAGATGGATTAAATGAAAGAAGGGGCAAAAGGAAGGATAAGGTAAATGAAGGGTAAAATGGGAAAAGACCATTAAATTGGTCTTGAATTAGAAGAAAAAGAGAGAAGAATCATAGAAGAGAAAAAAAAAGACCAAAGAAAATGTAAAAGGGAGAAGAGATGAAGGAAAATCGTGGGAAACTTGGAAGGAAGAAGAAAGAAGAAGAAAAATAAGAGGAAATCAACTTGTTAGAGCTAAGTTTTCATCTTTCTTTTTGCTAGGTTCAAAAGGGGATTAAATAGAGACTAGGGTTTGTGTTAGGAATGAAGGAAGAAAGAAGAAAAGATGAATCCATTTTGAATTTGGATTTCTAAGCTAGCATTTTTTGTTTTTGTAGCCTAGATGGACTATAGGTAGGTTAGGTTTATATTCAATTTTAACATTTTTTTTATTCTTGAAGTTTTATGAATTTTCATTTGAATATGGATTAAATAGGAATTGGTTTATTTGAAGGAAATCAAGAAAAATTTACTCAAGAGCAAGAGGAAAGACAATCTTGAGCTTGGATTTTCAACAAAATTAGGTGGGTAATGTATTTATAGTTATTGTGTAATTAGGCAAATTCTTACTTATGTGTGTGTATGTTGATTTGTTTGAAATTGAAATCTTTGTGAATGTTTGAAAATGGATGACGAATTATGATTATGTTATGCCTTAAAATAGGTTATGACATTTGTATAAATGAAAAGAAGAAAAAATCAAAGAAGCATGAGACTATGAATTTGTGATTGACTGAATTGAGCATAAATTTGTTTGTGATTAGGCAAGAGAGAGATCCATTTCGTTAGTCATGTGCACATTGACCTATAACCTTCTTCTGGCTACTTGCTTGAGACCATGAGATCCTGAGAATTTGAACTTGTTTTCTTCACAGTGTAAACTTCGGTTTCTCCATTTCGTTCAAGGAAACTCTCGAGCCATTTATTTGTGTATTGTATTCTTTGAATTGTCAAGTATGGTGCATAATTGAGTGTTATGTTTAATGGCTAAAATCTATGTTGTGTGTTATGAGTTTGAGCTAAATTGATTAATGCTTGAATTGCTAGAATAGATTAAGAATGCTTGAATTGCTAGATATCTATATGTACATATTCCTGAATTTGTGACTAATTACCCATGGCTATAAATATATTAGCTACTGAGCTTTGTAGCTTATCCCATTTTTTTTACTCCTTAGGTGCAAAACAAGACTAGTGTTGAACCTTTGAAGACATCAGAAACTCGAAGATATTAGAGACTTTTGTAATTAAGTTAGTGACTAGACTTTTGGATAGCTTTATAAGCATATCAAACATTAAGCATCCAATGAATTTTGTATCTTGTGTTAAGTCTTTGATGTAATGTTGATATGTTATTAAAGCTATGTATAAACTTTATTTTGATTTAGAAATGAATTGAGAATTGAAGAAGCTTCCAATGTGTATGTGCTTATTTATCTTGTAGTTGTACGTTTCATATTTCAAGTCCTTCGTAGGTGTAAAAATTGTATTTTTATTTGAGGGAAAAACTGGATTTATCTAGGTTGAATTGGACAAATTTGTCTTCTTAGAATTTGTAGACTATTTTTCTATCTTTCCAATGATATATAGTATGAAATTTTTGGATATCAGAGTTGAGAGATATGATTATTATAAGTTTATGATGTTGCATAGGATGCACTTTTGGGATACCTACATTGATTGGAAATTTTAACCTTTTTGGAGGCAAAATATCTTTTTGGAATTTTTATAGAAGCTGTAGATCTAGAAGTTTTCTTCGAAACGGTCTTTTAATGACCTTAATTTGATATCTCTAGTGAAAGTTATGCTTATTGTATCAATACAAGTTGGAAGAAGAAAAGCAGGAAGGGAGAAGTCGTGATCACGACAAGTCACGACTGCGACTTTACGGATTTGCACGAAAATCGTTGTGCGATTGCGACCTGCGCGTACGATCGGACCCCCTTAACATATTCCACTCTTTTGACCATAATTTTGTCATGGGGCCTCCAAATGGCCTGATTTTTTAAGCAATAGTTTTCTATCACATTCCTCTATCTCTCCAAAAAATATATAGCTTATAGTATTGATTTGAAAAAGATTGATCGAATCAAAGTAAGGGTATCAATTGGAAGAGTATGAATTGGATATTTTACTGAATATGCTTCAATATTTTGATGATTTATTGATCTTATCTCTAAATAAACTAGAGACAGAGAGCTACAAATTATTTGAAGGAATAGAATTTTAATTCTGTCTTTAAGACTTTCAATACACTGTTGGGATCAAGAATTTCTCATGATATTAATCTTAACTCCATTAACATTGTACCCTAGCTAACTCACTTATAATAACATAGAAATTACTAAACTATTTTAGTAGTCATGAAATCTGGTAGAATCCTAAAAGAACTAAATATTAATTTCTTAATTTCAATTAAAAATATAATATTTAGATATGATTAATTAACTAATAAACTAAAATTAGTTAAAAAAATCAAAATGAATCAACTTAGTATAAAAATGAGAAATTAAATTTCACCTAACTCTAATTTTTTAAAAAAAGGTCTCATCTAGTAATAACTGATTATTATTCTAAAAGGAATAAATTTTTGTAATTTAAGCATTCGGTTTGAAACCTATTAGGATAGCCATAATAAATCATACTTTTTCTAAATTAATTGATTCAAATAGAATATTAAAAAATCATTAATTGAATGGGTATGATAGCATTTTATATTAGTTAAATGTTAGTAGTGAGCTTAATATAAAAAACTAAACCTTAAATTAAACAATTGAGCTAGCTATAATGTTTAATTTAGTTTTCTTGTTTTTCATAAGTTAGCTATACAAATACATAAATAGCCTACTTTCAATTTGTACCAATCATCCATGATAATTATGGATAATTGAATTCATTGATAATAATAGAATAATTAAAATTAAATCAAATTTTTAGATCAATAAATACTAATTACAAATAAAGTAGGAAAATAAGAAATAAGAAATACTTGAATTAAAATAAACTTTAGGTTTAAAGCAAAACCTCCCAAAGTTATAAATGGAGTTTTAATTCCTTTTGAGTCATTAAAAATTAGATTTAGCCACTCATGTCTATTTTTCCACATGAAAATAGAAGAAAGAAGACAAAAAGAATTGAGAACTGAAAACAAAGTTTCCTAATTACACTAAACTTATGGTGAATATTGTCGCCTACAACCAAATATAAAAAGAAAACAACTTCTTGCAGCACAAATTAATATAGTAATGGAAAGTAGGGATTGTTCCCATGAAGAATTCAGATGTTAGTAGCTACGCAACAAAAGGGGGGTTTTAATTGTGAATTAAACAGAATTTAATTGGAATACAAAATCAAAAAATAACTAATAACAAAACAATGAGAATTTAACAATCAATACAAACAAATCTTGGTTTTCGATCTTCTTCATTATTGAATTTGCATTGATCATCGATACTAAAAATAACCAATTTATTAGTTAAGCATTCATCATGGTAAATTTATTTACCTATTTTCTCTTATGTTTAGTTAACCAAAACATGTATTTGAATTAACCCTTATTATTCAATAACCTGGATACGATCTCAAATTTAATTAATTAATAGTTTTACGAATTAAGAAAATCGACGAACTAGACAATATACATATGATGTATATTTAGCCTAGACAATTTTTTTTCCTAGAATCATGTCCCTAATGTAGTAAAATCAAACAATCAGATAATGACCCAGAAAAATAAGTAATACATCACTAATAAATCGATTGAAATAAAGATCGAAAGTCTCACAACATTTAGAGTTCAATAACTAGGATTTCGTAAACTAAGAAATAAAAGTTTAGTTACCCAACATCACAAATTTTCCTAATTATTTGGGACTGTCACTGACGTTGGGACTGTCACGGATGTTTTCTCTTCCTTTCACGCTACTCCTCTTATCTCTGTTGTCAACCCCCTTGTGTTATTTGCTCCTAACGTAGCCCTCTCCCTATTACTATTCATCGATGGGACAATTAAACTTTAATGGACTGTGTTACTATTCATCCTCACCACTCTCTCGCTTGCCCTCTTCTTCCACACTCAGCTGGCTCCCTCACTATGCTTGATTTGATGAATTAAGAGGTCTCTATTAACTTAACTATTCACGCCACCTTTAAAACCCTCCAGCCTTCATATTTGAAACACCACACTTGTCTGTCGCACTATGTCGTTTATTTTCTACTTCTAACTTGCTACGTTTTCTTCTTGATTCCTTACCGTTTAGCTCCTCTTGCTTTCAAAATTTTGATGCTATGTTGTTTTGCCTTATAATTCCGACTTGCTGCGTATCATGCTTCTAGCTGTTGCACGAGGCCATATCTAATTAGGTTCCACGCCTAGTTTAGCTCTTTTTATCCCAAAATTGTCGCATTTCTTTCTATTTAGTTCCAAAAGACACCTTGACATAAAGCAAGATTAATTCCCATTAAGTATAACTTCAAACCTCAAGAACAAAGAAAATTAACACACAAAAAGGTAGAAAATAAAGACACTAACAAACTCTCCCATACTTAACCTTTTGCTCCCGCTCGAACAAATTAAACATCACCATCAAATTCTATCAATTTATTTTCAAAGAAACCAAGTGCATGCAATCATTGAAACTTTGTCTAATCAAATGTCAAGCTACTACATACATTATAATTAGTTTTCATCAGTGCACATAAACAAACTCAACTTATGAAACAATCATTCAAAGATAAGTATAAACTCACAATGGATTTTCCTCACGGAATTTACTCATTTTACTCAAGTATTTATAGGATGTGTTTCGCTCAAAACTCCCCATAGGAAATCACACTACCATAGGTTTGTAAATACACCAATTCTCTTTTATAGTGATTACATGCTAAAATAAATCAAAATGGCTTTATTTGAGGTTGTAATAGGGGCTAAGGTTAAAGTAAGTCAAAAGGATTTGGAGGGTTCTTCACAAGTAGTCATAAATTACTAAATATACAAAGGGACAACAAAATGTATTTCTGAGAATTGTATGTAAAAAAACTAACTACTTAAAATTTATTATTGCTACTATACTTGATCCTTTTCTTTTTCTTTTTTTCTTTTGTTTTTTTAATACTAAGGAAACAATAATCAATAACAACAACTAAATATGATGTGCTCTATGTGTAGAAGTATCAGTAAACTTGTCTAAAAAAATAAAAATATAGCCAAAAGTCCTAAAACTACCTAACTTAGTACTTTATTAAACTTGTGAATGGGTAAGGCTAATGGGGTTTGATGTTTCAGAATGAGGTATTTTCTTTAAGAAAAAAAAGGGGTAAAGGCTCAAAGGGGTTGGCAAGGGTAAATAAGATAGGTGGGTCATTTAAGTCAAGGGTTAAAAGAAACCCCACGAGATCCGAAATGGACTCGTTTCGTTCATGACGCAAACTTCGGTTTCGTCATTTTGTTCACGGAACCCTCAA
>JANITW010000006.1:24605703-24617166 GCA_027564335.1 Erythroxylum williamsii | reverse complement strand
ACTGGAACGTCAACCCACAGACGTTGCCGGACCTTCCAGGCACTAGCTTTGGGAGCAGTGGTGAGTAACCTAGATGGTATGCTCAATTATTATATGGCTATTGTGGTGATAATGGTGGGAATTGTGTTTGTATATGTGTTGGGAATTCCGGACAGAAGGTCCGACGTAATGGGAGATTTGACATAGACGTGTTAATTGGTTGTGAATCGATGCACTCTGTGAATTGCTTGTTTATGATATTTGTGAAATATTTGTTTTGATGTGACAATTGGGATATATGAATTGATTGTGACATGGTATTGTCAAATTGAGCCCTATGTGCTTCATATTGTGATGAAGTCTGTTCCATGCATTCCATTCATGAAATGCATAATCAGATAATGGCAGTTGGACCTGAGTAGCCACCGCTAGAGCTTAAAGCTCAACGAGTGAAAACGAGCCTCGAGCTCGAAAGTGATTCAGAGCCATTGGCTCAGCGATTAATGAGCCCGGTATCTAAATAGATACGGGACAGTTCAGGCACTCGGTCTCAACAACATAATAATTAGAAAAAGGGTCTCATGAACATTTCATGTGCATGTTATTAAGTGTGTTTGATGGGTTGAAAGGCAAGTTGGCTTATGTATTCATAAAATTGTGAGATTGATGTGAAATGCAAGTTTGTGCTCTGAATGTTATGTGAAGTGATTGTGATCTGTTTGAGTACCACCATGTGGTACTTCTGAATGTATAATTATATATCTGTGAATCATTTGAGTGTTGCATAAATTGAGTGGACCATCGATGATGGTTTCTCATTGAGTTCGCAAACTCACCCAAAATTGCAACATATTTTTTTCAGGACCGAGAGACGACGTTAGATTTTGAGTGGCTCCACTACCAGTGTAGATTGAGTTAGAAAAGTGAAGCCATGGCTTAAAGGTCGGTCAGCTGGGAATCTTTTTAGGATGACTTAGTTAGACTGTAATTATTTACTTCTTTTGTGTAGTACTTTTGTACCAAGCCTTGTGATTGTACCTGTAGTAAGGGATGAAAAATAATGTAGACCTTTGATTTTGAGGAATGAATTGAGGAAAAAGGAAGTTTTAACAATATTGTGATTTTCATATAATGCTTAATGAGTAACGAATGTTATGATGCCATAGGAAGTGACTGTAGTGTATGAACGTAGCGTGCTCTTATCATAGGGTATGTATCGAAATGACCTCCGGGCATCTTGACGCGTACTCTGTGGTAAGGGGGCGTTACATTCTACTTCTGGGGGCAACATGCTATGGGGTGGTGGTCCCGCTTATGGGGCCAAATCAATATGTTCTAAGAAGAAATTGTTGAATATCAATCTCATCAGAAAAAGACAGTTCTTTTCTATTTATTATATTTTCTATTCTATTAGTATTAGTTAGTGATCTTGGCTCAGTGAGTCCTTTCTTCCGTGATGAATTGTTGGCACCAGTCCTACATTTTGTCTCTGTGGACCGAGGAGAAGGGGCTCAACGAGAAGAGGATTGTACCATGAGAGAAGCAAGGAGGTCAACCTCTTTCAAATATACAACATGGATTCTGGCAATGCAATTTAGTGCTCATGAGTACTCATCGACTGGAATTTTCGAACAGGAACTTGGACACTGTGATGGGATTCACACTCAGAAAGAGGAGTAATGGTGGCATTGGTAGACTAACAATATAGAGGGAATGTTTATAATCTAATAACCAAGAAGTGCAACCATTTCTACAATGGTACTTGCCTTAACTTAATTGGGAATTCAATTCTGAGTTATCGCCAGAGTCTATAAGAGAATTTTTTTCAATATACACAAGGGATGAGTTTGGCTCAAAAATTTATGTTTGGGTATGGGATGGACCTAAAACTCAATTAGGGCTGAAGCTCTCAACCCAAACTTGAATTTGATCAGCCTGAGAGGTCCAAAGTTTAATCAAGTTTATGCTAAATCCTATTATTTTATATTTAAAATTTCAAAATCACATCATTTTAATCAAAATTATGTCATTTTACTTGGCATATTTGATCTTCAGGCCAAATTGAACTGGGTAGTCTAAACTCAAATTCAACCAAAAATCTAAAAATTTTAAAAAGAAACTGAGTCCGGCTTTAAGTTCAGTTAACTTGAGTCAACTTGTTGATTTCAAATTAGGTTGGGCCTAGTCGAGTCGGGCCAGACAAAAATTGTCATCCTCTTCGCAGATGGGCTGTTGGCTTGATTTTCAAAACTTTTTTATATAATTTTTAGAACATAATTTTGATTTTACATTTAATTAATTTTGAATAATTTGAGGAGCATATATATATTGTAATATATTATGAACATGTCAAATTGAAGGAGTGATTGCATTGTACTAGGTTAATATGTTGATACACTTCGTAAGACATATTAATGGTAAATTAACAAAAGTTTAGAAGAAATTTAATAGAATAAAATCAAGATTTTAAATATTTTCTATTTTAAAATGCTAAAGGATAAATATAATCCATTTTAAAATAGTAAAGCTTAACTTTGTATTAGAAGTAACAAAAAAATTAAATTAACTTGGAAAACTTCAAAGGACCATTCAAATTTTTTTATTATTACTACAATAATTAGAACTTGGTCTACACATTAATTGCATTACGTTTTTCTTATTTTAAGTAGGCTTGGAAAATTAGTTTGACTTTTTAGTCTGGTTAGTTTAAATGGACTTTAACTTGATGATTTTTACTCCTTTATAATAATTCCTTTCATCTTCTTATATATGAAAAATCCTAAAAAATTAAAACATCACTATTAATATAGGACCTTTATTGTAGCCTTCAATAATATCCTTTCATAATAAAAATTAGAGTTTCTGGAATATACACAGTCACTTGCATGGTTGTGTAGGTGATTGTGTATCTCAAAATACCCTCTAAATTATGACTTTACACGATCATAGAATCTTATACAGGCAATATAGATGGTTGTGTATTTCAACATACACGGGTGTGTATCTTCACATGGGCATAAACAACATATTCAATTCTCCACATGTTCTTACTTCAATTCTTTCATTTTATGCCACGATTTAACCTAAATTCTTCTCCTTTTGGTTTATAAAGGAAATTATCACCTAAAAACACAGTTAAAGCAAAATAACTACCAAAAATACTATAAAATTATTAAATAATAAGCATAACACAATAAATATCGGAATATAAATATAGTCAATTAACCGTTTATCAAACATCCCCCTATTTGAGCTTTTACTTGTCCTCAAGCAAAACTATAACACAAAAAACGCATAAAATTGAAACACATAACAATATAATAATGGTACAATAACATCAAATCTCATGAAATCAACTTAGTTATAAAAATCAATCACTTAAAAAGTTCTAACATACTAACTTTTTCCATTCATGTTCAAATGCATTGATTTAAAGAACAAGAGATTTTTTCAAAGTTTCTTAAACTATAGTGGCGGTGTATATCTTTTACTCGTTTACATAATATTTTTAAAATCTAAGGAGATAGATGTAGGTTTTAAAATATAAGAAATTATTTTTAAAATTTTAAATCGAATGAGGGATAAAAAAGGCTACCATTTTGAAATATGTTCATTATACTTAAAGATCTTATAACAATAAGTGGCATCTAGTACCTTTTCAAGCTACATAAGGATCAAAGGAAAAGTTTTAAAATATATGAGGCAAATTAAAAAATGCCTTAAATTTGTAAAAGGGTCTCATCTATTTAATTTTAAAAAATGGATCAAACCTATGTTAAAATAACAAATCAATATTTGAAGAAATAAAGAGAATCATAGAACTCTAGTGAAATTCAACATGTAAAAATGACATATATCGAACACAAATTACGAATAGTAAGGAAACTCAAATTAATCTCCTCTTAAGTATTCTTTTAAAGTTAGCTTTTAATCATTTAAATAAATTGTTGGGATCAAGAAGTTCTCATGATATTAATCTTGACTCCATTAGCATTCTACCCTAGCCAACTCACTTATAGTAAAATAGAAATTCTCTTGAAGTGAACTAGTTATCCTAGAAATAAATCTCTGAGTTACTAAACTATTTTAGTAGTCATGAAATCAGGTAGAATCATAAAAAAAACTAAATATTAATTTCTTAATTTCAATTGAAAAGGAATAATATTGAGATATGATTAATTAACTAATAAACTAAAATTAATAAGAAATCAAAATTAATCAACTTAGTATAAATTGAGAAATTAAATTTCACCTAACTCTAATTTTTTGAAAAAAGAATCTCATCTAATTGTAACTCTAATTATTAGTCTAAAAGGAATAAATTTTTGTAATTCAAGCATTCAGTCTTAGACCTATTAGGATAGCCATAATAAATCTTACTTTTTAAAATTAACTTATTCAAATCTAGTATTCAAACAATTAATTGAATGGGTATGATATATAATTAAATGTTAGTAGTAAGCTTAATTAAAAAAACCAAACCCTAAATTAAACAGCTGAGCTAACTATAACTGTTCAATTTAGTTTTTTTGTTTTTCATAAGTTAGCCATGCAAATACATAAATAGCCTACTCTCAATTTGTACCAATCATTCATGATAATTACAGATCATTGAATTCATTGATAGCAATAGAATAACTAAAATTAACTTAATTTTTTATATCAATCTATACTAATTACTCATAAAGTAGAAAAATAAGAAATAAGAAATACTTGAATTAAAATAAAATTCAGGTTTAAAACAAAACCTTCCACAGTTACAAATGGAGTTTTAATTTCTCATGAATCATTAAAAATTAGTTTTAGCCACTCATGTCTATTTTTCCACACAAAAATATAAGAAAAAACAAAAAGAATTAAGAACAATCATGTTCTTCCCTCTATAAAATAGTAGTAAATAAATATTCTAAAGGTGATGTGGAGATGAAAATAAAGGTTCTTAATTAAACTAAACTTCCTAATGGGTGACTCTAGGCGTGATTGTGTCTTATCAGTTTCAACAATCTAGAATTTTTTGCTTCATCTTTTCAAAATTTGTGGCTTTGAGAAATGATGCTCTAATTAGATATTTCAAACAAAATTTGGTTCATTCTCCAACTTCTAGAACAAAATAAATATCAAAATTCTTATTTAAGCACCAAAATTAACCCAAAACAAAAGAGATAGGTTTCATTAATATGAGCTAATTACATCTTATCATAAAGCCTTTCAATACAGATTATAACATAGTCTCTTTAATATATATATATATATGTCATGCTACAACATTGTTATGAAAATTGACCAACTAGAGTAGGTTCACAGCTAAATAAGATTGAAGGAATAGTAAAGAAGAAATAAACACAGATTTTTACATGAAAAACTCCCAAACAAATGAAGATAAAAACCACGGGTAAGAAGAAGAAACTTCGCTATGAAAAATTTAGGAGTTAAAACCTCTATCTATTTTACAAGGAGAAACACTAACTCTGTCAAGAAATAGGAGAAACACTCTATAAATTGTGGAGATTAAATTAAAGAAGAGAAGATTTTGGATGATTCTAAAACAACCTATTTATAGTTGTCCCAAACATGTATAGCCAGTTGTGGACAGATTGCCCATAGCTATCTGGCTTCATTTTTCTTCTTCTTTTTGCATGTACATGAGGACATGCTACGTTTTTCTTCCTCCCTTTGTTGACTTTGGGAAGTTGGCAATAATAATATCCCACATAAAGATTTGATTGAAAGTTAATAAGATCTTCACACCATTCTTTCTTCCTTGCCATTTCTATGATGCTCATGTCTCTATCAGGTTGCAAAAGGATCAACACCAAAGTTTTCTCCCTCATAACACAATGCAACATCTGAGTTCTCTTTAATATCTTCAAGGACCCTCTTTATAGCATTCCAATGCTCTCTACCATGATTAATTATGTACCGACTAACTACTCTCATTGCATATGTAATGTTTGGTCTTGTATAAATCATAGCGAACATTAAACTTTCCATTGCTGATACATATGGTACTAAAAACATCTTCATCCTCTCATTTTCATTGCTAGGACTCATATTGGAGGATAACTTGAAGTTAACAGGAAATATGGTAGAAATTGGCTTACAATCTTGCATGTTGAAGCATCGCAAGATCTTCTTCAGATAAATTCTTCTAAAAAAGCCAAATCTTCCTATTACTTATGTCTTGGTAAATTTGCATCCCTAGAATCTTGTTTACTAGTTCCAAGTCCTTCATTTCAAATTCCCTAGCTAAATGAGCCTTCAATTCTATCATACGTTCTTTATTGGGGCTTGCTACTAATATGTCGTCTACATACAGCAAAAAGATAGTAAAGTCATTTTTCGAACCTCTTAGAATATGCACAAGGGTCTTCATTTAGTCTATTGTATCCAAGGTCGATAATGAAGGAATCAAATCTCTTGCTCCAACACCTCGGTGCCCATTTTAGACGATACAAATATTTTTTCAACCTTGCAAACCAAGTTCTCTTTTCTTACTTCTTAAAAATCTCTTTTTCTTAAAGATCGCCACATACCGCACTGCTTGATAGTACAAATTATAATATCATATAACTTCTACTTAATGAGATGATCCCATATCTCCTTTGTCGTCTTCTTATTCCCTATGCTTCATAACACCTCATCTGCTACTGCTAGATAAAGATTTGCAATAACATTCCCATCCATCTCATTCTACTCATTATCATCTATGAATGTTGTTAACCTTTCGCTGATGGCCACTAAACAGTTATCTTTTTTCAAGGTAGCCTTCATCTTCAATTTTTACAATGAGAAATTACTCCCATTGAACTTCTCAATCTCAAAATTTTCCACCATTGCTTCTATCATGAACAGAACTTAGCTTTCACTATTTCATATGAATAGTACCCGTATATATGAATAGTACCATATGTGAATAGTACCCTAGTTGCTACAGTGACTGCTACAATTATGAATAGTAAAAAATGCATGCTATAGTTGCCACATTTCTTGGTTATTATTTTACAGTTCATCAACTTTCACTGTTGTCACCCAAAAACCAAATGGATTGTAATAAAAAATTTCATTGTAATTTTCTCACCATGCTTTGATACCACTTGTTGTGAAAATTAATTGGATTAGAGCAGCTTTGCAGCTAAATAGGATTGAATGGTTAGCAATAAAGTATAAACATACTGATTTTTACATTGAAAACCCTCAAACAAATTAAGGTAAAAATTATAGGCAAAAAGAAGAAACTTCACTATGAAAAATTTAAGAATTACAACATCTCTCTATTTTATAAGGAGAAACACTAACTCTCTTAGGAAATAGGAAAAACACTCTTTAAACTGTAGAGATTAAACTGAAAAAAAAAATGTAAGACGATTCTACAACCAATATGGGAAACTTATTTACTGTAGCACTCTACTCTCGCAAGACCCGAACCAGACATCGATGGGTGATGATCGAATCCATACCCCGCGAGGGTAGCGTGCTAGGACACTCATTTAGTCAAAGATCAGTATAATTTTTTTTACCACAATCAAACATATTATGAGGAAGTCAATTATCACGTAGGGCCCACTTTATTACATAAACATTTTCAATAGCCATTTGGGCCCTTTCACAAATACAATACACTTGAGTCATTTCGGAATACCAATTTATACAAAAAGTTACGGAATATACAATTCAATACAAAAATAGAGAAATGCAATGCAGACACGAACTGATCCCGACCTCTATCCTTCACTTGAATGCTGTAGGGATACTCCTGTTGGCCTAACGGGGTATTCTTCTAATCCTGAAAAATATGTGCAAATTTTGGGTGAGTTTTGCAAACTCAATGAGTGACCATCATCGATGGATCACCCAGTCACACAACACATAATTCACAATATTTCGTATCCAATACAATTTAATCATTCATATTATGCATATGCAGTGCACATAAGACCCACTTTCTATTTGTTACTTTGTTGTGACCGAATACCTAACTGTCTCATATAGGGCTCATTAACAACTGTCCCATATAGGGCTCATTGATAACTATCCCATATAGGGCTCATTAAACGTTGAGCCTGAGACTCTGATTCACTTTTGAGCTCGAAGCTCATTTTCACTCGTCGAGCTTTAAGCTTTGATCGGTGCCTACTCTGGTCACAATAGCCATTATGTTTCATGAAATACATCACTCAGTGAAATGCATCACTCATATTTGCATGCTCTTATTCAATCATATTTGCTTATCATCAGGTCGGAGTCCGGCATTCAATATATAGTTGAGAATTCACACTTTCACTTGCATGCGATTACACATTCCGAAAACACTTAGCAATCACTTCAATACACTTAGTTCATCCAATTCACATTCAAGTAGCACTTTAATATCCAAGTCAATCATCACAATCATCGGACCTCCTACCCAGAAACCAACATAATCAATCACATTAGTCAAATAATACAAGAATTCAAATAACAAACAATGAAGTGAGACCATCTCGATCTACTCACAAATTTCTTCCGAAGCTAATGCCTGAAAGATCCAACAACGTTTAGAGGTTGACATCCCAGTTGCTTATCTATAATAAATAATATACACAATATCACAATTTCTTCAATCATAAGTATCCAATGATGCTCATTTATGAATTAACTTATGTGCAATGCATGTTCATGAAAATCCCGGGTATTTTCCATCAATTTCATCATAAAATCGGTCTCATATCAAAACTCATCTAAGTATGATTCATACTTTGGTTTATGCCTTACTAAAACCATCGAAATCACAATTCATTGCTCATTTGGAATCCTATAGATCCAGACATAATCAAAACACCAAAGTACGTTCAGTGGAATAACCCTAGTTCATAAAATTTTAAGAGCGCACTCACTGTACTTGTTCCACGTTTCTAACTTAATCTTTCTCAATTTATTTCAGATGGCTAAGATTTTTAGGTGGAGATGTAGGGAAATGTGTTACAAGTCCCATGGTTCAAGAATCAATTCATTTGGGTGTCTAGAGAAGAGGTTATGGCCAGGTGAAAAAAAAAAGATAAAAGGAGCGAAACTCAGAAGAAACAAAACATAGAAGAAGACGCGTCAGCAAAACACAGAAGAAGACGCGTCATCAAAACAAAAAAGAAGATGTGTCAGCAAAACATAGAAGAAGACGCGTCATCAAAACACAGAAGAAATAAAACTCAAAAGGAACAAAACACAAAAGGAACAAAACACAAAAGGAGCGAAACACAAAAGATGTTTTACAATTAGCATAACTTTCTCTACAGATATAAGATTTAGGTGTTCTTTGGATGGTTTGAAAGAGAACTTCAAGAGCTACAACTTTCATAAGACCTTGAAGACAAATTTCATCTTCTGAAGGATCAAAAATGAAACAAAAGATATAAGATAAACAGTAACCCAGAAGAAGTTTATGAACAATAATACAGAAGAAGTTTATAAACAGTAGCACAGAAGAAGTTTATGAACAGTAACACAGAAGAAGATGATGTCATCATAGAAGAAACAAAACTAAGAAAGGGCAAAACACAGAAGAAGATGACGTCATCACAAAAGAAGTAAAAGGTATAAGAAACAACTTCGCTTTGGAACATCTTCCCTTACAAGGACCCTAACTTTCAACTCAGATGTCCAAGTTTTCATACTATACATTGTTGGAAAGATAAAAGGAAGATTCATAATTTTCATAAAGACCATTTTGATGAATCTATCTAGATTGGTACAGAAGTTTTACTGAAATTTCAGATCAAGTTATTGCTATCTCAACTCCAACATCACTTTTTCATCACCTAATCACCAATAATCTTTCAAAAACTAAAATTAACACTATATCCAAATTTTTCCTCCCAACCACATAGTATTTATTAATATACACTTAAATGTCATTTCCATGCAGATGATAGTAATTCATCAACTTTCTTTCATAAATCCCCAATTCTAAAGGATTTATTCACTACTTACCTTTTGAAAACTTCAAAATTTTCAAGTCCTAAACTCCATGCAATTTACGTACTTCACTGAGGACAATGACCAACTTCTAGTTTTTCTTAGGGTAGAAGACAAAAATAGCAAAGTGGGTTTAGTGTAAGAAGGAAAAGCAGAGGAATCTCTTAGAAGGGGTTCGATGGAAGACTCTGTGTATGGAAAGAAAACTTGAAGATGATCCCAATGAAGAACGAACTTAGACATATAACTCAACTTTTCAATTCTCAAAGAACAGTAACCTACTTCTAGCAAAAGTATAAAGCCTAAGTGACACTTGTTACTTCCCTCACCTCTAAGCTCTAACTTAGTTTCTTTTGAAACTAACTCCCCTAAACTCTCATCTTTACAATTCAACTATTTCTAAATCTTCATTTGATGTCTTTTTCCTATTTTCTATAATTTTCTCCAAAATTTATGCCTAAATTCACCAAATTCACAAATACAATATTCTTACTAACTAATAGAATTTTTAATATAGATAAATTCAAAATTCTCGAAACACCTAAAAATTATAACACAATCAAATTATACCCGGAATTATTCATGAATGCATGTACAATCATTTTCATGTGTCACAACTTCACTATTCATATGCATATGCATGACATAGTATGCATGAACATGAAAATGTCTTTCTAACTCTCATTAATCACTCACATTTACCATTTTAACCTTCCCATAAGAATGGAATGTTACAACTCTCCCCTCCTTAAAGAAATTTCGTCCTCAAAATTCTTACTAGTTTGCTCGAACAGGTGGAGATTTTGTCTCCTCATGTACTCCTCTGTCTCCCATATTGCTTTTTCAGTTGAGTAGTTCCTCAAAAGGACTTTTACCAATGGAATGACCATGTTTCTCAACTGCTTGACCTGTGGTCCCACAATCTTAATTGGCTCCTCAACATAATTTAAGTTACTAGCAATCTCAATTTCCTAGGCCGGTATCACATGTGTCGGATCAAATCGATATCTTCGGAGCATAATAACATGAAACACATTATGCAATTGAGACATTCCGTTCGATAAAGCCAACTTATAGGCCACAGGTCCTATCCTCTCAATGATCTCATAAGGACCAATGTTCCTAGGGCTCAATTTTCCCTTTTTACCTAATCTTAAAACTCCTTTCCAAGGTGACACTCTCAAGAATATTCTGTCTCTGACACTATACTCCACATCTCGTCGATGATGATCTACACAACTCTTCTGTCTATCTTAAGCCGCTTTAATTTGACCTCAGATCAACTTCACTTTATCCACTGCATCTGTTGGACCCCGTTTCCAGAGCCCAACTGATGTCGGATCCGAGACCCAACTGCTTAGACTTAACACTAACATTCTTGCTTTGATACCACAAGATGTTGGAACCCGATCCGGAGACCGGATCCCGATTGCTTATAACCTAACACTCTTACTCTTGCTTAAATTCCACAACTATTGGACCCGTTTCCAGAGCCCAAATCCGGAGTCCTAAAGCCTTGCGCTTACTACATTGCAG
>JANITW010000006.1:24567433-24583498 GCA_027564335.1 Erythroxylum williamsii | reverse complement strand
TAAATTTAAGTATTGTTAATCTAAATTTTATGTATTGTTAATCTAAATTATTAGTTTTAAATTTTAAGTATTGTTAATCTTAATCATTAATACATTTTCTTATTGGTTGTGTTTAGTTGTTACATTCTTTAAGTTAGGTTCATCAATGAATTAATATAGGATGGGTTTGAAATATAGTTCCAAATATTTAAATTTTGTCAATGAGTTATTTCATTGGTACCCTCTGAATTTGTTAGGTTCTCTTTACTTTTCATGTTTTCACCCCATTTTTAGTTGGATTTTTTCTATTTTTCTTTACGTATATTTGTTTTGTGATGAGATTGATAAATGAATGATTTTAGGGGTTTTGAGGAACTTTAATATAGGATATTAGTTGAGTTGCTACCCAAATAAAGAACGAAGAAGAAAAGTAGAAGTGTTATTTTTGTGTGTATATAATGTGATGTATATCTACCTGTTTATTACTCTAAGTGACTTTAACTAAAAAAACAAATCAACTAAATATTACACAATATTAATTTACATAATTATAGGGGGAAAAAAGAAGGCTAATTAAATGTTGATAGTTGACTGTCAAATATGTTAATAATTTATTGTAGATTTAAGATTAATAAGTTTCATATCAAATAGTTTTATGTTTATTAAATAGTATTCATAAAGTAGAAAAAATATATTTCTTGTCCTTGAGAAATGATGAAGTTGGTGGTTGGAGTAATTTTGGAGGTTAGGGGTGCTCAAGAAAAATATTTTTGGTTTTTCTTAAAATTTTTGCAAGTAATATAAACAAGTAAATTTATTAATGTTAAATTATTAATTAGTTAAATAAATAATTTATATATTATTATACATCTTCAATTATTTATTAAAATAATAGTTTCAAAAATATTTTATTGAAAAGTGTACATGCCTTTCATTGCATTGGCATGTGTGAATCTTTACATGCATCTTAATACAGAAGATGCTCGCATCAGTACAATTATGATTTTGACTTCGGTACTGATTGAAGCGAGTACACGTAGGACTAAGACACACGGAGTCTAACTATTGCTCACTTAAGTTATATCTTTTTATACAAAATTTTAACATTAATATTCTACCTAAAAAATTGTTTAAACACTACAAGCCATCTTTTTAATATAATAATAATTTTCTTCTAACTATATTAGATAATTTTTAAATGTTACAATAATTTATTAATCAAATTATTCATATTCATATCTTTACTTATTATATTTGTTACTAGTACATAACTAATTTAGGTAAAATATCAAACTTCTGACATTTATTTTAAATTTCTATAATAATATCTAAACCATAATTAAAAATTCCAACTTTATAAAATTAAATAATTCATTTTACGTAATTAATAATATATTTCATATAATTTAAATTTATTAATTTTAATTAATAACTTAAATAATAGTTAAATTATCTGCTTTATTAAAACATTGAGTACTATACAAAATTTAATAATAAATGCATTTAACTTTTATGAAACGTTACTAATAGATCAACTCACGTCAGTAATGGCGGGATTCCCGTGCCAAAGCAAGCAGTTGTTGCTTTTCGTTTTCATGTCCTTAAGTGCATCTTTGAAATCTCTTCTAACCTACATGATTAGAAACAAAAAAAAAAAAAAGATCATCAGTTAACAAATATTTGGCATGATAATAAGGAATTTGACAAATTGTATTATAAGAAAATATTTAAAAAAAATTATAATAATTGAATCAAGGTTATTAATATTGGAGGCTTATTGAATAAATAATTAATTAAAGTATAACAATTTATAATTTAAGTAATTTAAAAACAATTTAAAATTAAATAATAAAATCATTTCAATTGATATTTAAAACATATTTATTTTAATATAATTATATTTTAATTAATAATTATTTTCAAAAAAATTAAATTTAAAATATTCAAAATATTTTTATTCCGACTTGAATTTTATAAATAATTTTGCGATATTCAAGAATATATACAAGATAGTTGCCAAAAATATAAAAGAGGAACTCAAAATCCATGCATTTATTAATCAACTTTTGATCTTAACCTATAAACCTTAACCCATAACCTGTGATACAGCTCCTATGAGACTTATCGATGAAAAATTCTACGAGCCTAAAAGTCACAACGAGAACTTATTTTCTTGATTCACAGGTGTAAACAATGTCACATACTATAGATTTGAAATCAATTGTAAGTGATTAATTCAATTGGTTAATACTTAAAGGATGTTGTGTAAAATTTATATGTTCTGTAAACTTTGAGGAACATAAAGGATACAAATTATGGAATCACTGTTTGAAATTAACAGTTTTGCAGAAATGAGTAATGTTAATAGATCTTGGATGTATAAACGATTAACAGCTGATGGTTTCATTAATCCTGACTTTGTTGAGTCAGATGTCCAGGTAAAAAATTCAAACACATTCGTTTCCTTCTTATTGATGAAGTGAATGGGCATTTGTTGATAAAAGGGTTTGTCCCAAATTATTTTGAGTAGACACGACATGGAGAACCATTGACTTGTAGCACCTCAAGAATTAATGAAGTACAATCATCAGTGAACTTAAATGAGTTTGATGGGGAGATTAGATTTAGAACAAATAATGTGGATGCAAATGAAAATCCTCGTATGCAAACAGTTTATGATGCAGCCGGTTATACCTTTCAGGAAAATATAGAAAATCTTGAAAAAGAACCAAACCTACATGCAAAACAAGTTTTTGACTTACTACACTCAACTGACTAAGAAGTATGGCCAAATTGCGAGACAATGACTCAATTGTCTGCAATTGCTTGAATATTGAAAATAAATTCTAGAGGGCATATTTCTGATCATAGTTTTGATAAAATTCTTGGATGATATAATGAATCATTGCCTCCTAATCATACAATAGTTTATAGTTCTAGGGGTCTTAGTTTGCCTATTGGAAAGATTGATTGTTGCAAATTGGGATGTATGTTGTACTGGGGAGATGATTGGGAATTACAAGAGTGCAAATTTTATAGTCAATCGAGGTTCAAGCCTAGAAAGTGTTATATGAAACATAAATTAGTACCCTAGAAGCATATGTATTATTTCCTACTAACTCCGGGACTTCAAATACTATATGTTTCTGATGTTACTGCATCTCACATGAGATGGCATAATGAACATGAATAGGAAGATGGAATAAGGAGTCGTCCATCAGATCCACTGGTATGGAAACATTTCAATGATACCCATTATAAGTTTGCAATTGAAAGTCAAAATGTTAGGTTGGGATGTCGATGGATGGATTTCAACCTTTTGGTCAATCTAACTAGCAATATTTATCATGGTCAATCATAATTACTTCTATAATTTGCCTCCACAAATATGTATAAAAGAGACATATATGTTCTTAACAGTGATTGTGCCAAGGCCTACAAATCAAAAGCATAAAATTGATGTATTCTTTCAACCATTAATATCTAAATTGCAGCATCTTTGGGAATATAGTGTTGAGACATATGATGTGTATCTGAAACAAAATTTTATATTGATGATGGCTTTGATGTAGACCATTAGTGATTTTTTAGCATGTGTCATATTGTCTGGACAGAGCATAGCAGGAAAATTGGCTTGTCCTTATTGTAGTAATGATTCTGATGTATTTTATCTTCCAAATAGGAGCAAAACATGTTACCATAGGAAATTTCTTCCTCCAGATCATCCATTTAGATGTAATAAACAAAAGTTCATTAAGAATAGGATGGTAAAAACACCTTTTTCCCCTCACAAAGTTGGTGAAGAGATATTGCAGGAGATTGAGGAATTAGGCTAGTTGAAAGTTACAGAATTTAAAGCTGATGAAGTTAATACAAGTATTAGTAAAAACTTTGGTTGAAGAAAATGAAACATCTTTTGGGATTTGCCATAATGGAAAACTAATTTGATACATCATAATCTACATGTGATGCATATTGAAAAAAATATTTTTGACAATTTGTTCAATACCATAATGAACATTGAAGGGAGAAAAAAAGAGAATGCAAAATCACAAGCTGATTTGAAACTTTTTTGTAGAAGGAATGAGTTACATAAAGATCTTCGCACTGGTAAATATTTGAAAGCATGTTACACTTTAGACAAAAAATAAAAGGAAATATTGTGTGAATGATTGAAAAGTCTAAAGTTTCTTGATAGTTTTGTTTCAAACTTGGCAAGGCGTGTGGACATAAGGAAATACAAATTATTTGGGATGAAAAGTCATGGTTGTCATGTATTTATACAAAGGCTAATTTCAATTGCATTTTGGGAGTTGCTACCGAATAAAGTTTGGGAAGTAATAATATAATTAAGTTTGTTTTTCAAAAATTTGATGTCATCTGAAATCAAGTTGGTTGAAATGGAAAAACTAGAAAGGGAAATTCCAGTAATTTTGTACAAGTTAGAAGGGATTTTTCCTCCAAGCTTCTTTGATTGTATGAAGCATCTATCTGTGCATTTAGCACACAAGGCTAAACTAGCCGACGCAGTTTAATATCGATGGATGTATCCGTTTGAGAGGTAATTCAACAAAAAAGATTGTAATTGAAGCAATAACATGTTTTAACAACTAAATTGTAATAACCCTATTCGCTAATATAGGTGTTTACATTACTTAAAGAAAAATGTCAAAAATAAAGCTAGAGTTGAAAGTTTGATACATAATGCTTATTTAGTAAAGGAAGTTATTATATTTTGTTCACATTATTTTAAGCTATATGTTCACACAAGAGAAAGAAAAGTTTCTCATAATGACGACGAGGGAGGAACAAGTAATGCTAATAGTAACTTATCCTTTTTTACATATCCTGGACAAACATACGGATGTTCAATAAGAAGAATGTTAAAATAGGAAGAAATTGAGGCTGCCCATGGTTACATTTTATTGAACTGTCAAGAGGTTCAACTTTTCGTGCAGTAAGTTGAAATTGATTATTTAGGTTTTGAAATTTATGAAAATTGAAATACATAATAATGTTTTCAGATTATACAAAGAATTGTTACGTGAGCTAATATCCCAAAAAACACAGGATAATATCAATAAAAAAGTTGAAAGATACTTTCCTCTATTTTAGATTTTATATATGGATTGATAATTCATATTTATGAAAAGATCATAGTATGAATAATAAGATTTACATAGTTCCTAGATATAGGTATAAATCTTTTAGATTATAATCAAATCTATAATAGGTATCGATAAATATTTTGATTAGAAAGAGATTTTAATCAATCAACTTAAGGACAGGAGTTGTATGACTTGAGAAAGAATATGGTTATAAATTTTGAATTTTTATTGGTCCAATAAGCTAGAATTATTCATTAAATCGAGAAAATTATAACATAGAAAGGATTAAGGGGATTCTACGTCAAGATCTTGTTAATGTATTGGTTGCTTTAATCTTAATTCATTTATTTGATCTAGTACTTTAGATTAGTTTTTTAATTCTTTTTCTTTTAATTCAATCATTTGGTTTATTATATTAGATAATAAAAATAGTTAGTATTATTACTTGGAGCCTTGGAGTAACTAGTAAATTTGCTCTTTAGTGACCATGAGGTCATAGGTTCAAGTCACAGAAATATCTTTTTTATAAAAATACAAAGAAAAGGCTGTATATATTAATGACCCTCCACTGACCTTCGCAAAACGAGGAGCCTTGTGCACTAGGATACATTGACTTTAACTTTGACTTTAGTAGTACTACTACCTGTAGTCCTTATGAAATTGTCACTCGTATTCACCTAAGTTATATTATAAGAGTGATAGGTGCACTTGCTTAGGTTATTCTTTAGTATTGTTCTATTTGGATTGCATATATCACTTTACAACAACCAAGTATTTATTTTCTCGTAATTTATTGGTTTCCTTGTCTTTGCTTGCTTTTCTATTTTAAATGTAGGTGAGGTAGTTTAGCAAAGTGTAAAGTTTTAAGAAAATGTGACTGATGCCTTGTTTAGGGCCGGAACACACAAACACACACACACACACACATAAACTTATTGCATATCATTTTTGCACTAAAACCTCATGCTAATTTATCCGTAAGCTTTAGGTTAGGGTGGTGCGTAAGGGATATTCCTTCTTCCTTCTTCCTTCTTCCCTTAGGATTAAAACATCAAAAAGATAAGAGGAGGCACCTAATTCATGTTGTTACTTCAGACATATCCCTTATCAGGGATTCACCTATCCTTTAATGATAGAAACATTACCTTAAACTAAGTGCACTAATTAGCTTAAAGCTCAACTATAGTTTCAATCTTTAGGGGATGTCGAAGGTTTGAATAAAATTTCTTACATTTTCACATAACCATTTTTTCTCTAATGAGAATGCAAAAACTATCTTCTTTTTTTTTTTTGGAGATTTTGTTGTTGAGGTCATAAATTTTCGTTATATAAAATCGAGATGAAGCCATAATCCATGAAAAGCCTAGGAGAAGAAGGGAGTAAAAGATGAAATCAACTACATTGCAAATTTATAATCCCACTTTTGGTCGCAATAAAGAAACTAGTTTTATACAATGATATATACAAACTTGGGAAGTATAGATACGTAAGTTCTTCTGTATACTTAAGATTCATTTTCTTATTTTTAAAAAATAAAATAAAATAATTCATTTTCTTTAGAATTTTCATATACTCTGAACATTCTTTTGGTCTTGTTGGTGATTGACTATGCAACTATGAAGAAGAACTTAAAAGGTAGTCAAGAAAATCTTCTTTCTCACATCGAAAATTAAGGCAATGGAACCTTTACATCTTGAATGCTCTAAAGTAGATGAATTATAGGAGAAATTGCCTCAAATAACAAAGGAGCTTAGATTAGAAAGATTAACCAAAGGGAAGCCTCCCACTGAAGAGGAGACACAACCTAATACTCTGAAAGCACATACTCCATCTACTGCATTGCCTTCGTTATTTGATTCAAATTTTAGGTTTGCAGTGCCTTAAGCATTGACCTCTTAATTCCAATGACCAATATTGCTTTAGTTTCCACCAATATATCAATTCCCGCCTGCATCGATCTATTAGTTTTCTCTAGCATCTGCCTATCATTTTCCCATCATTTTGACTTACTTTAGCCCACAAATGTCTACCTACTAGGTGTTGCCAATTTTCACACATCATATAATAGGAATGGGGGTATTGTACTTGATCCAATTCCATACTAATTTATTCATCACCAGTATTCTTAACTGTAGAATTGGCACTGATGCAATTTTCTTTCTATGATCATGGTAAGGTGATGAAGAAAACTAATTAAGGATTTATAAAGTATAACATTGGCTGACTTAGCAAAACGTATGAAATTGTGATGAAAATGATTGTAAGCACTTTAGATGAAAATGATTGTAAGCACTTTATCTACTAATGCTCAGGCACCATAGGAATTTTGTTCAGTCTCAAATATTCAAGTGTCTCCCAAGTTGATAATATTGAAAATCGTGAGGTACGATGAGAATTCAGATTTGAGGGCTCATTTAAGAATGGTTTTTGATAAACAGGTTGCCTATAATAATAGTGGAGACTTGGTAATCTACTACTTTCTAAAAAGCCTTTTTGGACGGACTACATTAATTTATAAATTAGGATTGGCCATCTTTGAAATCTTGAAAGGACCTAGTAAATATATTCTTAACTCAATATGGGTCCAACCAAGATACCATAATAAATGTAAGGACCTATAACTGATAGATAAGAAATCCAAAGAAAGCTTGAAAGTGTACGTAAAAGGGTTGCATGTAAAAGTGAAAGAAGTCCAACGACCTTTTTTAGAGAAAGGATTGTAGGCCTATCTCTAAAGACACCCAAAAGCCATATTACAATAAGTTACGATAGTTCTACATGCTCCACAGGTGGCATTTATTCAGATACCCTAATCAACTAGGCCGTCTATCATTCAGAATACATTTCTTACCATAAAAACCATTTCCTCAGCCTCGGATACTTATGGTTAATAAAACCAACCATGGTAATAACAACAACATAAGAAATGGAAGCATAACTAAGGACATTGGAGGAACAAAATGGAGCCTTCTATACTAATGGAAATTAACTCTATAAGTTGCTATTAAAATCTAATAGTAATGTGTCGATTTTCGGAGAATAGTTGAAGTGCTCATATCCTCATAGGTACATACTAGAGTTGGCATGTAAATATCATGGCAGATCCTCCAGATACTTAGATTGAAACTTACATACGTTTTTAGGATAAATTCATATCCTTTCTAAAGCATGAAAGAGTTTAGAAGAGTAGGGACTAAAAGTCAACAACAACACTTAATTTGAATTGGGTGGATTCAGGACAACTAAAAGAGAATTGACTTAATTTAGAAGAGGAGGGCCTAAGAATCAACAACAACAACCTCCAGCTACCAATGGGATGCTTGCCAAGTAGTTGAATTAAGGATGCTTAAATGACTAGAAAAATTAGTAGCATGAACAAGGAAATAAGGTGAACGTATAAAAGTAGCTAGGTAAGTGTAACAGCCCTCTTTTTTTAACATGTTTCATCTATGATACAGTGACCAAGTAGATAAATGCTTAGTTTTCCTTTTAAGTCCTAAACTTTCAGATCTTGTATCTCAGTTGCACAAAGCTTGTAACCATGAAAGAAGTTGTGTCGATTGTTACTCTCTAATTATTATGAGAATTAATAAAAAATTAGGAATTTGTTTAATCTTTAGTGTCTACTTTCTCCTATTATTCTGTTTTAGACAAATACTTTAGTTTCTTAATTGGAGGGTAAATCTTGCAGTAACTGTTAATAAGCAAAGACTACGTATGTCACAACCTTCTTCAGACCTCTACAAAATAGGGAGTTTTGTGGGCTGAGTATGATGTTGGCTTTAGTTTCTTAATCACATGCATAACACTTTAAACAAGAGTTTGGTGAGTTTGACTTGAATTATACAAAATATTATCACTCTATTATCGTGACAGTACTTGTTAACACATCAGTGAAAATTTGATGCCCTATGAACGTTTTCGTAACGCTTTGGCAGATTCACCATACCTAATAACATCCTTACGAAATTGAAAGAGATCTCTGTAAGACTAAACACAGAATCATCTTATAGTTCCTTGCACTAATTTTCAATACTCGAAATTTGATTTTCCATTAGGCTCTTCTAGTGTAAACGCCTTGTTCCCTTTGCAATTAGATCGTTGGCAATCAATTATTATTTTTCTTCTTGATCTCAACAACGTTCGTCAAATATAATGAAAATGTATGACCTTTCATCGTTGAACACACCCCAAATTTACTTAACTACCTTAGTCGTGTACTTCAACAAGGATTTTAAGACCATATTAACATAAGAAATTTATCACCACCTGGGAATCAAAGCTCTGTGGAATGCTATACTGGTATGGAAAATTCTTAAGATTAGTTTGCATGCATTCTGCAGTCTGAACCTGCAGAAATCTGAACGAAAGCACCATTGCTAAGCTTGGAAACACCTTGCTACTACACGAATGATAGTTCACATAAAAGGTATGTCACCAATGTCAGATTTACAAAAGAGAGGCTGCAGCACGAGAGAATAGATTCCTAAACCATTAATGCTATCAAAGATGAAAATTAAGTACAAAGCATAAAAGGTTTTACAGAAGAAATTTTCACACCTTACCAAAAATATGCAGTACCATCAATGAAATAGTATACTTTCATCGTAATACAACTGGTACGCACAGACTCCATTTTACAAGATGTCAGTGAGAAACATCTGCTTCAAGTTCCCCGTGAACATAAACTAGATTAAGTACATAACTAAGCCTATCTGTTTGTTGCCGCTAAAATGATAGTTTTCACCCAAAGAATCCAATAATTCCTTGATTCTTGTCAAGCGAATAGTCAGTGTAAATCACAGTTTGGTGCCAGTATCCAAAAGTCAGCAGAACCTATGGTATGCCTTACATTAGTAAAACAAAACTCTTGGCATCAGCTACTCGTCTAAAATCGAAGTCATTTCTAAAGAAAATTACATGTTTTTCAGCTCGCATTTGTCAGTTTATCAGCCCTTCATCTGACTGCTAGAAAGCTTTTCTTCGTAATTAAGAGCAGCATTTAGAAGGATGTCCATTCCTTCCCTTCCTTTATCTAGTACCTTTTCACAACTCGTAGCCTGACTCTTGTCCATACAATTCCCATCCCTTTTATCCACTTCAACTTTTCTTGTAGATTTTGGCGTTTGCTGCCGCAGTTTCCTTTGATGTTTTTTAAATGCCTTCTTAGCCCTGTTTATCTCTTTGATTTTTAAAGTACAGTGTTTGCAATGCCATGTTTCGGCTGGAATAGCAGTAAGTGGCGGATCCAAGCAGCCAACATGATATGCATGATCACAACTATCACATAAAACAATTCCTTCTTCTTTGTCATCTCTAAGGCAAATTCTGCACAAACAAGAAGGGCAAAACCAATCAGGACCACATGATTTTAATTGCTTTTCTGAGAGGCACTTCACATGGTAATGATTGAAAAAGCAGAAGTCATGATCGCATTTCTTTATCATGTCACCTTCTCTCACAACATTCTTGCAAACTCCACAAACACCCAATTTCTTTTTCTTTTTCGATGTTTCACGCTCATGACCCAAGCCATAAGTTGTAGCAGTCTCAGCTTCATTGAGTTTTTCATTTGTTGGATTGATCTTATCACCAGTTTGTTTAAATTCCATTCCATAGCCACTCAGCTGCTTACAAACTACACAATCCATATGACGGTTCCCCATTTCACAAGAAACACAGTTGGCACACCAGAATACCGGAGGAATCACCGAGGGAATAGGCTTTATGCATGAGATGTGGTACATTTCTTCGCATGAATCACAAACTAAATATTCCCTTCCACCTGCCTTCTCACCACAAGCCCGGCAAGTGCAGCTTTCGAATGTAACAAAATCTTTCTCTGATTTACCATGAGATTCAGCTTCCTGGGCAGTGCTAACCTGTTAAGAAAGTAAGACCTTTAGAGAACTTCGCCATTCCAACTATGTCAAATCTCCATAAAAAACATTGAACTTTTGTCTATTTGAATATAAACAAAATATTCTCATGGAAACAATGTAAATAAGCTCCTGCATCAAAGTTCCAATAATACACAGCTATTAGAAAACACGTTGAACAAAACTACACTTTCTCACTTACAAAGGGAATTCCATCTTCGGATGTACAATGCCGGGAGCCTCCTACCTGAAAGAGCACAATTCTACATTGACTTAATAGTCATAACAAAAAGGATGTGTAAGCTCATGATGCTTATCATGATATTCAAGTAGGAAGAATACTTCTTGGCTGCACTACCTCTTCATTGTAACAAGAGTTTGACACATCTGACAGACCTTTTGCTAAAGAAATCAATTGATTACCAACAACTTGAAGTTTTCTCCACACCTAGAAAAGAAAATTGCAAGTAAAGAACACCAAAAACAGAATTTGGAGAGATTAAAATGCTTGTGAAGTAATTCCTACATTAATTTTAATTTCTGCCATAACTTCTATATTTATTGTGATGCATGTAAACAAAAAAAGACCTTTTTAAGTACAAGACATTTCTATCAGTTGATTTATCAAATTAGCGGTTGGAAAAGGAAATTCAAATATAGCTTGATAGTTGGTTCCAAACCCATTGATTAAGAGAAGGTATGAGTGTAAATTGTTTCTCTTTAAATGTCAACATAACGTACAATAGAACGGAAGTGAATCAGAAAAGGACCAAAATAAAATTCAAACTCAGTTACTCTGAGATATAAGAGCCTCAAAAAGCAGAGGAATAAGGATGTAGTTATAGAATAACACCTAAAACATTCACAGACAAACAGAAGGTTCATATTTTTAGAAGTCCATATTTCATGTCATTGGCACATCAAAAGAGATAAAATCAAGTAAAACCAGACATTGTTATAAAAGATTCCAAAGATGAATTGGAAATAGCATGAACTTAATAGAATAGAAAGAGATGTATAGCATGAACTTAAACCAAAAACAAAAAACAATTTTGTTATACTAATAAGGATTGTGACACTTACCTGCTGAATATCGGCAGAAAAAAGTGAAGGCGAACATTCGTAAGCTCCCTCTTTCATTCTTCTGTTTATGAGACGTGTGTTAAAAAGGTTACCAGCCTTCACTCCTTCAAAATTTTCACATAATAGCTTACACAATGAAGTGAACTTTTCATGAAGTATGATACTAAGGAAAACACGCTGGCACATCTCAGTAACTGATGGACGGCAAGATTCATCTAGAGCTCCGTTGGCTAAAACAGCCTTATAATGTTTAGTGTGAAGATGATTGTTATTAGGCATGCACTCTGCTTGATTAGAGGATTTTTGGCCATCTTCAACACAAACATCCGACTCCTACAGAAAACAGCAAAAGATGAGAACAAAGAAAAAAGAATATAGAACAAGAATGACAGTTTTGTTACACTAATGCTAGCCAGAGGTATCCATTTCAGTAAAGTCAAAAACCTTAGCTCCCATCATAAGTGCATCAAGGATGCATCTGTTCATGCTTCCCTCATCACCAATTAACGACTCATATAAGTGTACGAGTACAACATCTCTCCACTGTTTGGATGAAACAATATTTGAGCCATTCGTGGATGCAGGAAACTGATGATATGGTTGACTTGGGGTCTACAAAGAAACCTCACATAGAGAAGTTATACAATAAGGATAAAATGAATACTAATGAAATAAAATTGTATCAAGAAAAAAATGATGGAAAAACTAAAACCAACAAAAAATATGAACTAGGTGGATAATTGACCAAATTAAGCCAAGGAAAACACTTTTAGCAGAAAAGAGTTCTTGGAAACTGCACAATCTTCTAATCTTTCCTTCGTAATTCACATCTTCCAAATTTTGAAACAGATCAAAAGGCAGAGTACAGCATGACCATGTTAACTGTCAACACTAAGTAATGCTCAACAACTAAATTTAACTAAACATGACATAATTATAGCAAAAAAATTTTGTATTACCTGAAAATATAAACTTCCAGTGAATGATAAGATGGATTAATTCAGATCTAAATACAACTTTTTGCATAGTCTCATAATAGCTACTCCACCAAAATAAACATCAAGTGCTTAATGGAACAAACATATTCTTTATGTCATTTAATTTCAGAAACTTTCCAACCAATCCCAGGAGGACTCAGAAGAGCCAACCGTTATATGAGCTCAAGCTTTCCACCATTCGTTCATATAAATGAAAGCCAAAGTATAGTCACCCACAACATGAGCAACTTGTCTGATTAAGATCCGTGGAGTAGTGACATGATCGTCACAAACTTCCATTGCTAAGCATCACTACCAAGTTATATGTCACAGTCCTTAATAATCCAACATCACCACCTAAACTACAAATTGAAGCAATTGGAACATGTTTAAGAATAGTAGATAACTGAATCAGCACAGAAATTTAGCTTGTCTGGATCCACATTAGACCCTTTAAGGCCCAAATCAGTGATTTAAAGCAGCTGACGCTTTAGCTACAGTGGAGACCCAAGTTCATCCACCATTATTTTTCTTTTGTGTGATTCAACCTTCGGAGGCGTTTACTTCACATGTACATAAAAGAATCTATATACATACTTTCTATTTATTTGAATAGAACTTTAAGAAATATGTAAACAAAAGAATGAGAACCAGCATTGAAATTGGAATTCCCATTCCAACTCAACAAACTAGAATTATAAGTTTATAACCTACAAGTGTTGTCTTTAGGCACAGCTCAAAATTGCCAGAATCACAACAATGAAGTGGTTGTTGTAGAAGTAGTGCCATTAAGGCCAGTAAAACCGGTATAGCAATAATGAGGATGGTCACAATGGCACTTATGAAGATCATAGAAAGATCATATTCAGTATCATTATGTGTATCATATAGAAAAGATTTTAAGATATGGTAACTGACAATGAACAAAATCTACATCTTTAAAATTGACCATCACCAACCTTATTGTAATTCCTTCTCTCATTTTCAAAAATCAACTCAAGTTTCTTTCTGGAATAAAACATCATTCATATTCCCCCACCCAAGGCAAACAAAAGTAATACTCCAAAAAAATTTTAATATACGGACATTTTGCACAAAACATAGTAGCTGCAGCACATTTTTCTAAGTCATCTCTTGCGAGTTTCAGGTGAAATTTTGAGTCCTAAATTGCAGCAGACCAAACAAGTGAAATTTAGCAAAACCTCTTCAATTATCGAATATAAGAAAGCAGTCGATTCAAATTATCACTTAACCCATGCATAGGCAAATGATAGAAACATACCTGGTTTTCTAATTTACTAGCAGATTCTACAGAGCCCCTCTCGTCCTCTTGACCCTTAGTCTCTGAACAAGACCTTGTTTGCCTCCGCCTCTTGTAAGTTCGAAATCCTTCGCTTGTCCCCGAGAAACCATCAACTCCATCATTTCCAATGCCAAACCCAGACAAATTGTTCGCTGTTTCACCTCTCAAGCCTGGAGCTATCCCATCTGTTCCACAACCATTACTTGGTCCCTCTTCCACGCCCATTTCTAACCACACTAGAAGTTAAAAAAAGAAAGATCATTAATTGGAGTTTTGTTGAAAAGGGAAATCTGAATCTAATACATACAGTTTCCTCGAGTTTCTAAAGTCAAAATCTTGTATCACAGTTAAAAAATTATATAGTCTTATTAAGTTACCCCGAAGATTGAAGATTCGAAATGAAAACCCTAGCCTTATCCATGCAAGTTCATTCCTTTCTTTATTGAGCGGTTTCACAATTACCAGAGAGAAAAGCGAAGAGGAAAGAGGATTTAAAAAAAAGCGTACCTCTGGCAACCCCAGAAACCCTAAAATCCGATGAGATAGCTTTGGATTATTAGTACAGTCTTAACGAGAGAAAGAGTGAGCGTAATTTCCTTCTTTAGAGTTTCTTGCTCTGCAATTGCAAATGACGACTCCTTATCCGCGTGCATCTAAGTAGCCTGTCAGTCTATCGTTTAAATTTTTGACTTCTTTTCGCTTTCAGGTAACTGAAGTAATGCCTGTATCAACGCCCGCTATTTTCTTCATTTATTTCCTCATTTTAATTAGACTAACTTCATTTTCCCAGGCATTATTCATACAAATTTGATCTACTAATTGCAAAACTTGAGAAACATATAAACAGAAATTAAATTATAATTATTTGTAAACTAGCCTTAAAGTCTAATTTATCAAAATTTTAGTTCATCTAATCGATCTTAGATAAATATCATAATTTAATTTAGACATATTACCTTTTAATTATTATTTTCTTTTTTAATTAATGTGCTTTCATCTTTTTTTTATAACAACAGAGGTTTCAATTTATTCTCTATGAAAAAAAGATATTTACTATTATTTTTTATTTTTGATGATTCAAAGAAAGTAAAACCAAATCATTCAAGTAACTGAATCATTTAATTTAAAATACATATTATATAACCAAGTATCATGTGTTCTATAGAGCCTAAAAGAAAATTTTAAGATCTTTAATTTGGTAAATTAATGTAATTTTTGTATCAATAACTTAGTGATCAATTTTAATACATGAATTTTTATTTATTAAGAGAAATTAAGGTTTTAATTTTCAAAAAAAATTGAAAACCACTTAAAGTGAGAAAACTGAAGGTGCTATAAAAACCGGGTGTTTTGATGTTCTTGAAAATTTTAAAGTATTGAAAATTGATGTTTTAAAATTTTTTGAATGTCAAATGCTCCTTAGAGTTTAACTTAATGAACAAGTTGCTAAGTAGTTAAAAATGGTTAGATTTTACCTGGTTATACATTCAGCTAGTTGAAAGGTTATAACCAACTAATTAATGATTGTTTTCAAAAGTTACAATAAGGGTGGATTGTGTCCAACTAGGGGGGTTGGACTAGTTGACACCCTAATTAATCAAATGAAGGTGATGGACTAGTTAATCCTGCTTAAAAACTAGTATTACAATGACTAATTTATGTCTCTAACTATTTGAGGCATTATAGGTTATAAATACTTAGTTTTTCAACTTCATGACATTTTATTACTACAAAAA
>JANITW010000006.1:24541504-24552583 GCA_027564335.1 Erythroxylum williamsii | reverse complement strand
TTGATGAATCAAATGGGTTGAGAATTGAGAGTTTTATGAGATAAACTTGGTGTTTGAATTGATATGAAGTGAGTTTGTACTAGAAGAGTTTGATTTGAGAAGTTTATGAGTGAATATGATATTAGAATGGATGTAGGAAGCATTGGAGGGGCTTTGGTGGGGTTTGGGAAACCCCATGTCCATTTAATAGACTTTAGGTCCATTAAACAGATCATCTCGGGTCAAAAAAATGACCCCAGCCTCACCAATGCCCGTTTAATGGACATAGATGTCCGTTAAATGGACCTTCTTGGCCAAAAATGGCTTCTAACCCCGACAATGTTCATTAAACGGATATGGATTTCCATTAAACGTACATTCATGGGACAACTATAGTAAATTCTAATTTTTGACCTCTTAAATGGTAAAATCTCACATTGTGGTCTGCATTAAAGTTGTATATCTAGATGTCTAATTTCAATAGTCTAAGAACGAACTCAATCCGACATTTGTAGCAAAAGTTATGGCAATTTCTCCAAGATTGGTACAAAATGATTAAGGACATACACATGTTGGATTCTTTTGGCCATAACTTCCTCATCCGACCTCCGAATGAAGTGATTCTTATAGCAATAGAGTCCTAAGTCATGTATCTATCTCTCCATGAAACTTGGGATTTTTTGAAGTTGATTTGAGAAAGTTTGATGGAGAGAAAGTGAGGGGTCAGTTGGGAGATCATGATTGAGGTATGAACATACTTTGGCTTTGTAAGCATAACTTCTTCTATACAGTTCTAATTGAGATAGTTCTTGCTTCAAATTAAACTAGAGATGTGGAGCTACAATTGTTTTGAAGAAGTCAATTATGATTTTGGTGATTGACTAGTGTGATCACATAAGCCTTGTGAGATGACGGCCAAAGAGAGTTCTTTGGAATAACCCTACAGATTTATAAGCTCAAGGTTTATGACTCCGAATGTTGGGCTCCAAAAACGGGGTCTAACAGAACATACCCCACCCCTACACCTAATCTAATTATATAAAGTAAAAGAAGCTAAAATATAAAAGAGAAGAGGAAAGAAAGCTTCTCTGTAAATTGATCGCCTAAGTTATAGGGTTAGGGGGTAAGGAGGTTGGAATCCTTGGTGTGCCCAATATGCTGTCTAATTGTGCTCCATTTGGTGCATCTGATGTTTAAGTTGATCCAAATGAGCATGCAAGTTGGCCTAGGGAGGTTGAATACTACTCGATGTAGGTAAGATGACTCTTTGTGGTTAGACGTCGGTTAGAAGGGACAATTGGACTCGGATAAGTAAAGAATATCCTCTTATGACTCATTTCAACGATGCCAATCCTGCATAAACATTCCAAATCCAAAGTTCTGTGGCACAAGCCACAACCATGTCAGTATTTTTATGATCTAATAAATTCAAATTAATGGCCAATTGAGTGATATAGAACCTTAATATTAATGGTTTAGATTTCTTGTTTAACATATATTAAAATTGAGTCAAAAACCAAAAACCTAAATTAACAAGAATTTGTTTGTCTATACATCAAAAAAATAAAATTCAACCTCAGAAAGTGTACCAGCAGAATCTTGACGCCCTGAAAATTTGTTCACTAAGAGTCGACGTATGATTTTGAAAATAAGATTTTTAAATATGACCTCTTAGATGCATTGACATTATATAGTTAAAGATTGATAGACCATTGAGTCCATAGTTCAGAGGCATGAAAATTAGTAAGATAATCATAAATAGAACTTACAAATAGTTCATTCTTAATGTCCTCGGTTGATATAAGACCCATAACAATGTTAAATTCAGTAATAAATAATGCAAATCCTTGGCCCATAAGTCTAAATTCAACAATTCCTTTTAGTAAACAAGTCAAATTCTTTATAGGAATTAAATTGAAAGGTGTTGTAAAATTCTCGTGTCAATTCAACATAAGCAGGATGGTCAACTTTAACAAATGCATTCCAACAAATTTGCCCAACCAATTGCTTAAATCAATTATGAATTTTTAAAGCATCAAGAGTGTCGATCAGAACATACTTACATGGGTAAATTTTGCATTGACTCAACTGTTAAAATCTCTAATTGTCCTCTAGTAGTTGAAAAGAAGTGAAAGTCCCACTTTGTGAGTTCCATTGGCTTCTCCTTTTGATTTGCTTACCTTTCCGAGTTTGATTCCTAGTTGTAGGACCTTAGGTCAGTTTGAAAATAGGAGGAATGGAGGCAATCGGCATCGTGGCTGTGGTATCTGATGGAGGTTGGGTTAACCAATGTCGGGATTGGTGAAGCCAACCGATGCGAGTCATTCTTCTTGCATGGCATGGTCCCAATCTTTGCGATTTTACAAACCTGGAATCACGAAAATGAATGTTGGCCCCAGATTTTTTCTCTCGTTAAATAGGATTTAAATGAATTATAGGATTTTGATAGATTTATTATTGGGAGTTTAATTGTTATATCTATGTTAGTAGGATTTATTTCATTAGATTGAAGTAGTAAGAATGTTCAAGGGCATTTTTGGAAGATCACTTAAGGATAAATATCATAAGCATTAAAAGAAGGGCCAAAATGGGCATTATACAAAGTGAAGGGAAAAATTGGGAGAACAAGACTAAGGAGGGGTATAATTGGAAAACCAAGGATTAAAATGGTCTTGAATTAAGAAGAAAGAAGAGAGAAATGTCATGGAAGAGAGGAGAGAAAGAAGAAAAACGTAGAGAAGAAAGACGAAGAGAAGATCGTGGGCTAGAGACAAATTTGGAGTAAACTAGAGATAGAGGGCTACAAACTGCCTGATGAAATCAAGTTTTAATTCAGTCTCTAAGAATTTCAATGTTTGGATAGAAGTTGAGCACAGAATCCTATTTTAGCATAAGAATAGTCTAAAAATGTTTGGTGTATAATTTTCAGATTTCTGAACCAAATTGAAAGATTATGGTGTCATTAGAAACTTAAGACAATGAGGAACATTTTTCTAAAAGGAAGTGTTATCAAATTCTTCATTTACCTGATAAGAATGATCATGAAAAATTGACCTGAAGGCTTAGACTTTTGGAAGAGTTTGAGTATTTAGAATTTATCTTAGTGAATATGCTATATATGGGTCTTCAAATTCTATTCTTATTGACTGGGAATTTTTGTCATTGATAAAGGGAATTAAGGAAGGCAAGAGGATTAAGAGGAGAGGCACCTTTAAGCAAGGTTTAAGCAAAAATTTCTAAGGTGAGTTTCATGTTTATAATAGAGTTACTGAGCCATGAATGTTTTCTTTTAAAGCAAGAGAATAAAATGATTTTCAAATTGCTTCATAATTGTTGCATTATTTCTTTTAAATAACTTGAGAAATTGTTATATGTTTGGTATATGAAATTGGTTGATGGAAATGCATGTGAAATATTTCATGTGAAATATTTCATGTTCATGAACAATTGTGTTTCTGAAATACGCCTTTGTGGCAACGTGTTAAGAAAAATCATGTTTTCGAAATGTGTGATTTGAGAAATATATTTACAAGATTTGAAATGCATGATTATGTGGGTTTGTGGTGGTCTCCTAAGTTAAGTCAAGTGCACTTTGACTAAAGGCTTCTCCTGCCTGCCCGCTAGTAGCGTGGAGCTCCTTCATGGACTCCCATCAGTTCATGGCTACATAAGACCATTATGTGAGATTGCGATAGTACGTTCTAATTATAGCTACACAGGACCATTATGTAGAAATGTGTAGTACGCTCTGTTTATGGACCTACCCAAACCATTATGATGTGCTTATGTGTTTATGATTTTGTGAAGAAGTTGATGAATGCTTAAATTGTGTTATTTGTTAATTGGATTACATGATGAGAATTTGACAAACATATGCTTTATAAATTCAATATGAATTTTCTATGACAAATGAATATTTTCAAGGTTTTGCTTGTTTCTCCATTATAAACTTGTTACCCGTGAGCTTTAAGCTCACCCTCATTCTATCCCATCTTCAGGTGAAGAGAATGAGATCGAGTGATTAAGAGTCAAGGCGTCGCTCTAAATTTCGCATGTTTTGTATTTTAAGCTAGAATTTGTTAAAAAAAAACAAGGCTTTGGTTGCATTTTAAGGATTATTAGTTCATGTAACTTTTTTATTTTGAGATTTTGAGACATTGATGTATTGTGTTTTAAAATGCCATTAAAGCTTTGTGAAACTCTTCTTTTGATGTTAAGGAAATGTAATTAGGTTGCTCATGAGTTTCCAATGATATGAAGGGTGAAATTTTAGATATTGGAGTTGAGAGAATAGTTTTGCTAAGTAACGAGATTAAGAGTGGAAATAGTTTCCTTTTGTTTATAATAAATCTTTTAGGGTTTGCTCATGATTTTCAATTGATATAGAATATAAACTTGTTGGATATTGGAAGTTGTAGGTTAAGGGATTTTAAGGTTATAAGTATATATGTATTTTTGCATTGTTTGATGTTGGGGTCTGAGTTGTGGTTCTAGGGGTTTCGCTATAGTGAAGCCATAGTTGGCCAGGGTGAACCCTTCCCGAAAGGTATTATTATGGTTAATTGTTCATCTTCACCGCAATGAAGTCAAGTTTCTCACTGCGACGTATTTATCTCGAGAGATGCTTGGGTCTAATATGGGAACTTCACTATGGCGGAGTCAAAAGTTTGCTGCTGCAAACTTTTCCCAAAGGGTCTCTGTTGAAGGTCTCGTCCATTTTTTGCAGCGAACCCACCTATTGAGACCCAAGGACCCAACATTTATGGTATCAAAGCATGAAAATGAACCGATGATGGTTAAGGAGATTTCAATGGATTACGCTCATATTTTATGATTTTGGATAGTTGGACTTTGAAAACGGGGTCTAGTATGTTATGGTATCAGAGTGCCTGGTTTAGTATCTTATATGGGCATTTTTTGAAACAGGTGTCAAGTTACACGCCATGTCATAGCAGATAGTAGCAACTAATCCTTAGTTTGAATAGCATATGTATGAGTCACACACATGAGCAATTGTTAAGAGTTTAAGCTGATAGAATTAGTGAGAAAAATGATACTCTTTCATGATATGAGAAAAAGAAAGTTGTGGATAAATCGAAATGAGAAATAGTATATAGGTAAATATGATAGATAATGATTCAATGTATTTGGATTGGGCGATGCATTGTTGAATATGACATTAATATTGCACTGTGGTGATATATCCCCGAATGTGATATAGAAGTGAATGTATTACCCTGGATTATTTGAGGAACATAAAGATATAAGTATAAATGATAAGATTAGAGTGTACAAGTAGAATACAATGAAAACATAGCCTTGTTATGATCTTAAGAAGAGGAAATTGGAACTGAAGTAGTTGTTCGATTAATCTGACAAGAGTTATGATCCACCGTAAGAAGATATTAGTGGAATTAAGATTAGAATTTCATAATGATTATGCATCAATAATTTTGAATTGATTGAGGACATACATATGGAAGATGAAAAAAATAACAATAGGAAAATGAGATAGAAATGAGGAAAGAGAAAGAAAGAAATATTGTCCAAGTTCAATGAAGATAAAAGTATCATTTCTGTAAGATATAAATTCGCAAATTGGCGGGGATAAGTCTTTTAACAAAATGGGATAACTTTGATGACAAACACCTAAGCATATGTGACAATAATTATGTTTTCTACTTGATTGAGTTTTGGTAATTAGAACGTTATGACCTTGTAAGAATGATAGAAATTAGTCTTCTTGAGGTATTATAAGGATGGCTGATAATGCAATGATGATAACAGTTGATTAATAAACATTGCATGAACTGTATAGATGATAGTAGCAAGGAATCTTCTTTTGAAGAAGAATTTCATTGAATTAGGTTAAGCAGATCAGATAGTTTATATTAAGGATAATCAATGAAAGAACAAATTAGAAATGGATATGTAATGATTCAAAAGTAAATATTGGAGTCATATCCCTAGCAGAGACTCAAGCATAAGAGGTAGAATATACTACTGAGAATGTATGTATTTTGTTTGATGTAAAGTATCCAACTACGTGAGGGGATTTTTGGAAATTGAAGTAACACTATTGCTAATGTGAGGAGAACTTAGATCCACATTATATTCTGTGCGAATATGCACGGGAGATGTAAATTAGATTTTGATGAATGTGTTACAAACACAAGAAGTTAAGATTGAAAATAAATTGAAATATGTGGAGAAATTAGTATAAATGAGCAGATAGTAGAATAAGTTAATTTGAAATTAAAGGAAATTGAATGAATTAAGAGAATCATTCGAGAAAGGAAGTCAATTGGAAAATTGAAAATAACGTGAGACAATGTTATCTCATTGAGGAATTAGTTATTTAAGGAATTATGAGAACCAATCATGGGCATATGGAGCTTTGGAAATATTTGTTTTGAGTTAACAAATGCCCCGACAGTACTATGGTATTAAAGATTAAAGCGATCTAAGAAAAAATTTGATGATATATTAAATGTATTCGAAAAGTTGAGAAGAATAGTTTAAATACTTGAGGAAAAAACGTGTAAATCATATGAGTAATGAAAGTAAAGAGAATTTTGAGGAATTATAACTCCGATATTAATTATATCATTTGGATTTGGAGATTTTACAGCATACAATGATGTTGTATAAGAGATTAGGATTAAATCCAATATAACATGATAAAGTGATTTCATATGCATGGAGACAATTGAAACCTCATGGGTTGATTATTAGATACATGAATTGAAATTTGGTGCAATAGTGATTGTTTTGAAAGTTTGGAGACATTATAAGTACAAAAACATTTTGAAACATACAAATCATTTCATTTTGAGGTAAATATTGAGTTGAAAGAATTGAATTCGAGACTGAGACAATAGATAAAGTTATTTGAAGGATTATGATTGTATAAATGAGTACTATACTAGTAAAGTTAGTGTTGTAATCAGATGCATTGAATAGAAAATTTAATAGTAGTGTATCACAAATTTGGATATTGAGATTATCAAATCTAGTGCAATAAAGAGTTCAGAATGGAGTTGAATTTAGGGAAAAATGAAGCATTATTATTAACTGCACTGAAAATTAAGATAAATTTCACATGAAAAAGCCCAAATTGAGGATTCAAAAATTGTGAATCTTACTAAAAAATTGGAAATGAATACGAATTTTGAGTTCGAATAGGAAGAATGATACTTTGTGATTGAAATAAGAAGTATGTGTACTGATAAAGATGATTAAGCAAAGAGATTGTTAAATAAGCATAAATAACCACCTATGATATACATCCTAGTAGGAATACGCCGAAATAGCGTTTGATGGATAAAGAGGTAGAAGCAAATGACCACACTTGTGAGTTGTCAACAGTCTTGACTATTATAGATATGCTTAAAGCTTATATGTTTGGAGTTCATTCTCAATGTGCATCTTTGATTGACTTTAAACACAACAATCATTATCGCAGCAATGTCATTAGAATATTGTATGGGGCATTATACGACAAAAGGAGTCGTCTGCTCTTACATTTAACATATATAAGGCCTTAAAGGGTTGAAGGTCAAGATTGATTCAAAGGATATTGTTGATGAGTAAAATGAACCTGTAATAGAAATTAAGTAATTAAAAAAATAAAGGAGTTGGTGGATCAACACCGAAAGTATGGAGTAAAGTGAGATGAACAAAAGAGTTAAGTGTATTAACCCTACAGTGATGTGAATTATTAAGTGACAGATAAATTGTCTCTATGAGTATCACCGTGCCAAGGTGTGCTTACATTTAGTACATGGTGTCCTCAGGTTAGGAAAAAGGATTAGCTAAGCTCGATATGAATTGGTCTCTATGAAATTATTATGAGTTAGTACTACTGATAAAAGATGTCTTAGATTGGTAATGTGATATATGTGAGTATGTTAAGAAATATTGACAAGATATGATATTAGTGTTATGGACAATGGAAGTGGAAAAATTATGAGTAATCTAAAACATAAAGAGAAACTAATTAAGAAAGTGAATGACCAAATAAGAAATTGAAAGATCGCGTGAGTCTATTAACTATGGTCATTTGAAAGAAATTATTTGAGTGATGAAATTAAATGGGAAACAGAAGAGCATAACAGGAAGCATGCCCTGCCTCTTGATTAGTCAGATAAGAGTTTTGTGGACGAAATTATTTTAAGATGGGGAGAAATGTTAGCCTTTGGATTTTTTCTCTAGTTAAACAAGATTTCAATAAATTATGGGGTTTTGATATATTTATTCTTGGGAGTTTAATTGTTATATTTATGTTAGTAGGATTTATTTCATTGGATTTGAGTAGTAAGAATGTTCGAGGGCATTTTTAGAAGATCACTTAAGGATAAAGATCATAAACATTAAAAGAAGGGGCAAAATGGGCATTACATAAAGTGAGGGGGAAAATTGGGAGAACAAGACTAAGGAGGGTATAATTGGAAGACCAGGGATAAAAATGGTCTTGAATTAAGAAGAGCGAAGAGAGAAATGTCGTGGAAGAGAGGAAAGAAAGAAGAAAAACATAGAGAAGAAAGAAAAAGAGAAGATTGTGGGAGAAAAGAGGAAAAAGAAGAAGAAGAAGAAGAGAAATCAACTTGTTCTAGGTAAGTTCTATCATCTTTTCTTCTTATTTGGATAGAAAAGAACCAAGGGATTAGAGAGAGAAATGGGTTTGTGTTGGAAGAAAGAAGATAAACCCTATATGGATATTTATAAATTTCTAATCTAAGTTGAGTTTTCTAATCTAGGCAAACATGGGGAATGGTTAAATGAAGCATTTATGATGATTTTTAGAGGTTAAATGACATGTGTTTTGTGATTGATGAACGTGAATGATGAATAGATGATGTAAATGTCTTATTTTTGTACTTGTGAATGATATTGAGTTGAAATGAGGTTCAGAATGAAGAGGAAATGAAGTAGAAAAGATGGTTTAGGTACAAGATGGGTTATATGTGAAGGATTGGCAGTTAAAAGTTGGAAAATGTAGCTAAAACAGGTTCACTGTATATGCTTCTATGAAAGTTTGCTGCGGCCAACTCTTGGTCTTGCTGTGGCAAAATTTCCTGCACAACTTGAACATGCTTCAGTATTTTAGGCATAACTTTTTCTATAGTTATCCAAATGGAATGATTTTTAATTTGGAGTAAATTAGAGATAGAGGGATACAAATTTTCTAATGAAATTGGGTTTTAATTTAGTGTATAAGAATTTCAACTTTTGGATGGAATTTGAGCACAAAATCCTATTTTAGGATAAGAACAATCTAAAAATGTTTGGTGTATAACTTTTATATTTCTGAACCAAATTGAATGATTTTAGTGTCATTAGAAACTTATTAAAATGAAAATTGACTCGAAGGTTTGGACTTTTGGAAGAGTTTGAGTATTTAAAATTTATCTTAGTAAATATGCTATATATGGGTTCTCAAATTGTATTCCTATTGAATGGGAGTTTTTGTCATTGATAAAGGGAATCAAGGAAGGTAAGAGTATCAAGAGGAGAGGCACCTTTGAGTAAGGTTTGAGCAAGGATTTCTAAGGTAGGTTTCATGTTTATAATAGAGTTACTAAGCCATGAATGTTTTCTTTTAAATCAAGAGAATAAAATGATTTTAAAATTTCTTCATAATTGTTGCATTATTTCTTTTGAATAACTTGAGAAATTGTTATATGTTTGGTATATGAAATTGATTGATGGAAATGCATGTGAAATATTTCATGTTCATGAACAACTGTGTTTCTAAAATATGCCTTTGTGGCAAAATGTTAAGAAAATCTGTTTTCGAAATGTGCCATTTGGGAAATATGTTTACAAGATATGAAATGCATGATTATGTGAGTTTGTGGTGGTCTCCTAAGTTAAGTCAAGTGTACTTTGACTAAAGGCTTCTCCCGCCTACCCATTAGCGGCATGGAGCTACTTCACAGACTCCCGTAAGTTTACGGCTATGGAAGTCCATTATGTGGGATTGCGATAGTATGTTCTATTTACAGCTACACAAGACCATTATGTGGAAATATGTAGTACGTTCTATTTATAAACCTACCCAAACTATTATGATGTGTTTATGTGTTTATGATTTTGTGAACAAGTTGATGAATGCATAAATTGTGTTTTTGGTGAATTAGATTGCATGACAAGAATTTGACAAACACGTGCTTTATAAATTCAATATTAATTTTCTATGACAAATGAATATTTTGAAGGTTTTGCTTGTTTCTCCATTATAGACTTGTTACCCACGAGCTTTAAGCTCATCCCCATTCCGTCCCATCTTTAAGTGAAGAGAATGAGATTGAGTAATCAAGAGTCAAGGCATTGCTCCAAATTCTACATGTTTTGTATTTTATGCTAGAATTTGTAAAAAAAAAAGGCTTTAGTCACATTTTAAGGATTATTAGTTCATGTAACTTTTTTATTTTGAGATTTTGAGATATTGATGTATTGTGGCTTGAAATATCATTAAAACTTTGTTAAACTCTTTTTTTTTATGTTAAGGAAATGTAATTAGGTTGCTTATGAGTTTCCAATGATATGGAGATTGAAATTTTGGATGTTGGAGTTGAGAGAATAGTTTTGTTAAGTGACAAGATTAAGAGTGGAAGGAGTTTCCTATTGTTTATAATAATTTTTTTGGGTGGTTTGCTCATGATTTTCAATCGATATAGAATATGAACTTGTTGGATATTGGAAGTTATAGGTTAAGGGATGTTAAGGTTGTAAGTATATATGTATTTTTGCATTGTTTGATGTTGGGGTCTGAGTTGTGGTTCCAGGGGTTTTGCCATGGTGAAGCCATAATTGGCTGTGGCAAACCCTTCCTGAAAGGTGATATTATGGTAAATTGTTCATCTTCGTCGCAACGAAGTCAAGCTTCTCACTACAACGTATTTATCCTAAGAGATGCTTGGGTCTAATATGGGAACTTTGCTTCGGCGAAGTCAAAAGCTTGTGTTACCCACAGAATTTTTTTTTTATGATAAATCAAGCATGATTAGATTAATGGGGTAAATTAATATAGTATTTAATAAAGTTAGCATGAATTAGCATATGACATTAAATGAGTTAGGTGTTAAGAATTAATGT
>JANITW010000006.1:24469037-24486024 GCA_027564335.1 Erythroxylum williamsii | reverse complement strand
CACCAAAATGTTAATAAGAAGAAGATTGATATTTTAAAAAAGAGACGAAGGAGAGTTGAAATATGTGATATTAAATAGCATAAATAATTTTATTATAAAATAAAATATAGTTATAATTAATAAAAATGCTTTTAATTTTTATGTTGCCAAACAGTCTACTATATGATGTTCTTTTTAAAAAGCTATTTTTTTAATTGACAGCCAAACAGTCAACTGACTTTTAAAAAAAGCTCTTCTTAAAAAAGCTCTACTGACAAAAGCTCTACTGACAAAAGCTCAACCAAACGAGTCCTTAATTAGGTAGTAAGAGACCTAACCTAATAATTATTTATAGTAACTACATCAAACTTCTTTATTATAGGCCTAATTAAAATTTGATTTATACCCATAAATTTATTTTTTTATTGGGCTTTGACTCAATTAAATTATTTATAAGTCACTTTATGCCCGATAAATTTTAATTTTGAAAATAGTGGTTAATAAATTTTCAACACGAGATTTCTGAATTAGTATTGCCACCATTGAAATTGTCGGTGGACGGAAAAGGCAGTACAATGACTTATTGTCCTAATAAGGACTTCACCCCAATAGCATAGAAAAGTGAGGGGATCCAAAAGGAAGATGGTGGTCAGAGAAAGGAAACAGGAATTTGGCAACAGTAGATTCGAAGGGAAGTTGTAAATGGAAAAGCAGTGATGCAATAATTGTTCTTCTAATACGCAAGGACCTTTGAATGGTCCCATATGAGAAGCATTTCACGTGCCGTGCCGTGCCGTCAAGTCACAAGTATATAAATTCAGATCTTTTATTTAATATTATGGTGTTTTATTATATCTAATAAATTTTAATTATTTATTTATGTGAGTCTCGCATAAATCCCGCGTAAATCTTACAAAATAAATAGTTAATATTTTATAAGACAAAAGAAGACATAATCTTTTCTCCAAATATACAGACCGCATGATCCTTCTTTTAGTTCCCGTAAACCTTTATGGATGAAAAGAGTTCCCATCTAATTAGCTCATAAATTGCAATATAACATGTCTTTTTCTTCTCCTTTCTTTTGTTCTCGTATTGCACGATGACTTAGTGGAGTTAAGGAATCGTGCCAATCGAGCTACGGCTAATTAGCAAAGAAAAGATGCAGATATCTAAATGTAAAGCTCATATTACCTTTCTAACATGTACGAAGTATTGGCTACTTGTACTCACAACTCAATTTGTCTGCAAATTGTCTAAATTTAAAACAAGAACATCTACAACAGATTTCACCCTTGATCCGTCGAGATGCAGCGCAGAAACGTTTTCAACAAAATAAGAATAAACAACAAAGACTGTTCCAAGAAGTTAGAACTAAACTTTGGACTAGTAAGGGGGAGGAGGGGGGCACACCACAAACAACCTCTCATCCAACACACCCATCTATAACCAAACTGCAAACGCAAAGTCAACAACCAAGATGATTTTTCCAAGAACTGCAGGTAGTGGATTGCACTTGTGCCTGCCAGTAGTTTGGCAGATCAATCAAAGCTTGAGGATCGGCTCCACCTGCCTTGCAAGTAGTCCTCTAGCGAGATATTTTGTTCAATGCTGCTGATTGAGAGAGAATCATCCTCCACATCAAGCAAAGCAAGGTTGAGATGAGACTGGAGATTGGAACGAGGACAAGCATCACCGTCCAGCATTTCGGATTCTTCTACCTCATTAATTTGCAGTTTTGCCCACTTGGTCACTTCAACGTCACCCTGAAGGAGCTTTAAAACCTTTGACCCAAAAAAAAAATCATTTTAGGGACTAATATCACTATGAGAGGCTAAGTTTCAGTGGACAGATGAATGTCAATTTTCCGGGCTACTTCTGGTCTAAAGTTATCAGATTTTTGCTCTAAAATATGAAAATAGAATCAAGATGAGTGGCCACTTTTGGTGCAAATAATTTAAAAGATAAGAAGGAAGGAGACAAAACAAAACACAAGATTAAGCATGAAATGAAACTGAAACTAAGAGAGTACTCACAGTGCTCACTTGAGGCCTGCTTTTTGGTGAGCGTCTTATGCAAAGAGTAGCAGCTAAAACCATTCTCTCAATCTGATCGCAGTCATGGTTGTCGCCCAAGCTTGGGTCTAACAACTGGGAAATCTTTCCGCCATTAAGAATTGCTTTTGCCTGGATAAGAAATCAACATCAGAATCATTTTGAAGATACACACTAAGAACCAAGAAAAATAAAGGACATACCCACATAACTAGGCTCTCTTGACCTTTTGGATGGTCAGTGCTTATGGGCTTTCTCCCAGAAAGGAGCTCAAGGAGTACAACACCAAAAGAATAGACATCAATCTTGTCATTTACTTTCCCATACATGAAGTACTCAGGAGCCAAGTAACTGCAGCAATCAAGTGTTATAACTTATAAAAGATTAGTAGTTTCTAAGAAAGACAGATTTATGTTGAATCCCAAGAAACAATAGAATTTCATACTCTTCACAATTTAAAATGAATTGAGAAAACGTAAATAAAACATGAATACGAAAACTATGACAATTAATTAACATACCCAAAGGTCCCTGCAACATCATTGCATATTGTATGGGAGTTCGAGCTTGTCGCCCATTTAGCAAGTCCAAAATCAGAAAGCTGGGAAATCCAGAAAGCTTCATCACTTTAAAATCAAAACATCAGACCATCATAGGTAAAGCTCAATGTTCAAAATAAAATACCTGAGGTTCAAAATCATCTGACAACAGTATATTGGATGATTTAATATCCCTGTGGATGACAGGCTGAGTATTGTCGTTGTGCAGATAATTCATGGCCTCAGCGACACCTACAGCTACTTTATATCTCTCACTCCACCCAAATGCATGTGGGTCTTTTTTATTACCTGAATGGAGTAATAACGAACGCCATTAAGCAACTTCAGAAACTACTTCAATTGACAGAATACCTGATCTGTTTCTGATCTAAATGTGTAAAAACTTTCTAGAGGATGTACCGTGAAGGTTCTCTTCAAGGCTTCCTCTTGATAGAAAATCGTAGACCAAAAGAAGATTTTTGTCCTCAAAGCAGAATCCCAGAAGTGAAATTATGTTTTTGTGATGTAAGGCGGTAATGATTTCAATCTCCAAAACAAACTCCTTCAGCACATCTTCAGATGGTCTTAAAATTTTTACAGCAATTTCCTTGCCATCAGGAAGGCAACCTTTATAAACCCGACTGCTGCCTCCTTTTCCAATCAGATTTTCTGAAATAAATTTAAAAATCACATAATGCAGAGAGGATATAACAGTTTAAAGATATTTGACAAAACCTGCCTGCAAAGAAATTGGAAGTGGCTGCAAGAAGTTCTTGGTATGTGAACAATCTACAAGTTGATGAGTATTTCTCATGAAGGCCCTCCAGTTCTTTGGGTAGATTTTTCAAGTTGTGGTCAGGCGAAGGTGGAGCTGTTACGGTCTTTGTACCAACCGGAACAATAGCACCAGTTTCTCCATCTAAAGAGGATCTTTCTTCAACCAACCTACAAGCATTCTGTTTGTTATCCAAATCAGCAGAGGACGATGAAAGTTGCCGACTAGGTAACCTCATTGCCCACTGAACCACAGAGATCTGCCTCATAGAAGATCTATATGACACTCGTAGATCAGGTAAACATGAACGACGGAGTAGTGGCCAGCCAGGTTTCACTTCAGGTAACTGCTTGACTATTAGAGTTCTTGAAGTCGAAGTAGCATCTACCTTCGGTAACGTGACAAGAGCTAAAGACTTATCCTTACCCCGACAGCTATCATGAGAGTCTTCTTCAGATTCAAGACTAGAAGTATTAAGATAATCAGGAACTGGTCCACAAAGTGAGCAGTTCTTTTTCATTATGCTCTCCAAATTATTCGAACGAACTTGCATCAAGGCCTGCTCCAAAGTCTGGTCCTTAACCTGATGACAGTTTGAGGCTCCGGTAGGAGTACTTTCACTCAGTATTTTGGCGCTCTTATTCAGTGAAATTGACCTGTGAATTGCAGTGAGTAAACCTTTGCGACGACATTCTCCAGTTCCTAAATAAGATTACGAGACTGGTTATTATAAATCAAGACTAAAAGAACCAAATGATAGAGCATTAGTTCAGATGATATGACCGACCCTGTGAGTCACTAGCATTAGCTGGAGAGTGTTCTTTACTAAACAAAACCTTCCCATTATTAACAGCCAGAACAGAGCAACCATTTGATAGCTTTTTGGCACAATACTTGGCCATAGATATCGATGACCGGATCGTGTGATGAGTCTTGGCAGCTCCAACAATTACCTTCGATGCGTTGTATGATTTAGCTTCTCTCACTAAAATTTTCCGTACAGATGATCCTCTGCATATCTTTAGCTTGAGATCCACCTGCAAAGCACGCCCCTTCAGAAACCGGAACACAATTCGATAACCATGAAAATTCTTATTGAATATCTTTAAGAAATGATTTATCCACTTATGAGACAGACTGACTTGTGGTTGTCGCGTATCTGAACCAAGAAATAACTGCTCAAAACATCCATTTCCTCAGCAAACCAAGAAGAGGACATTGCGTTTGAAACGTTTGGAGATTAGTACAACATACAAAAAATAGAAAGAAAAGTAGAAGGAGGTCGTCAACTCTGGTAAAAGACCAACCTGTTTTAAGTTGCAGAACCCTTCATAAACGGCTAGAACAGAATCAAAAGCCTTGAAAAGCGAGAGAAGCGAAGACTTCCCATCTCTGTTCACGATTTCTACACAAACCCATTTCGTCAAATCAGAAAATCCACTCACAGAACCAAAATCCATAAAAGCTTCATGCGCTTACCATCATTAGCAAGGACGTGAAGAGCAACAACAGTATCTCCAGCCCGTGCCACTTTAACCAAGGCCCAGGTCAAAAGCTCTCTGCTATGAGAATCAAGCTTCACGCCTACAATCACTGTTGAGCCACAATCAGTCATTTCCTCCTCCCCACGTCGCAGCATTTTCCTTGTTGTTTTCACTGAGATTAATGTCGTTACCGAGTACTGTCTTCGTTGCCGACAAGGGGGCAGGGCTCGAAGATCATGTTCATGTTCAAATTCTTGAAGCCTGAAGCTTTAAAGAGAGAGACAGAGGTTGCGTTTTTGGCTTAACCGTCAGTTTGGTTGTTTGCTTTTCAAGGTGGCAATACCGGACTAGAAAGGGAAAGGAGAGGGAAGGAGATTGTTTTAGAGTGCAACCAAAGAGTACACTGATGTTTAAACTGACTTAATTGAGTGACTCGGATTTTCTTTTCTTTGATGTACATAACATGTCTTTACAAATCCTGATACTCTTGAAAACATGCAAGTGGGATCTCATATAAAGTACAGAGCAAAATAGTTTCTGATGAAATTTTTGATCATAGTTTTAATTATTATTTTTTCTTATTTACTATAATTTTTACTGAGGTAAGTATAATTCTCACCCCAAAGCTATTTTTCCAGTTAATTATATAACATAAGCGAGATAGCCGCTTTTGTATTATTAATTCCATTTTCATATATAGGCCTTTATTTTGAATCTAATCAATTAGTATAATAAATCAACCAATGTTTGCTCATGAATATAATAATACAACGGAGCAAGTAAAACCCAACTAAAGCTTGAAATGATGCACTTTTTAGGTACAACATTTAATTCGTAGAAGTTAAAATTTGGTATTTGACATTTGCCTAACCAATGACAATAACAATAAGTCCGTTCTTATGCGTTACACTAGTCAAATGTCCTTTTAAGACGACATCACTGTCAGTTTTTTGGTGTCATGATAGAAATAGAATACAAATAAGGCCTCAATTAACCAAATGTTGGGTAGTTAATATTCTTAAATATTGACGTCATCATTCTCCACAACTTATTCAAAGCATCATTTGAGATCCTGAAATTCTGAAAACGCTTAACACGCACTAAAATTATATGCAGCCTGGAATTGTATATCCACAAAGCAATTATATTCCTCCAATTATATGAGTAAATCTATTATCTTTTTTAACTTCATTTTATTACATGACATCCCACCAAGTACTATCTTCTTCTTTTCAGACACATAACTATATATACCATGCCTTAATTTGTTTTCCCAGAGATAATCATATCGCAGATCATATGTAAAACACCACATCTTAGTTGTTTGAAAAAGAAATCGTATCTATTTAAATTTATTATCTTAGCATCTCATTAAAGAATACAAATAAAAGCAATTATGTATCAAATATCCCGTTTTCTATACATAAAAATTGCTTTCTATTAAACGTAAAATAATGCCACTGAGATGTTGTAGGAATATAATTAATGCGTCCAAATTAAAAAAATTGTTTTGGTTCACAATTAATTATCCATATTTTCATACTGATATATGCTTTAAAAAATAAAAATTCTATAAATTAATGTTTATAATATAATAATTTTATAATCTTAATTCAGCTTACAAATTCAATTTATTTCTTGTTAGTTGATATTTTAAATTAATCAATTAAATATATTTAAATACGATTAATTTAGGAAATTACCTTAGAAAGAAAAAAGAGTACACATTCAATTGGTCGGTGGGAAATGGATTAATCGGAACTGTGGAACCGACTAGCGTGATTCGTGAAGCGCACAGTACAATACGCTCACAAGGGCTCGTGACTGACCAGTACAAGTAACGCTCCTCCCGCTCGCGGGCAAACAGCAAAAGACTGAAGGGTTAACAGAGCTTAAAACACGTGATTCAACCACCCATAAACGTGGCACTTGCAAGGTTGTGTCAACGACCGCCCCTTGCCACATACTCCATAACAAGGCGGCCACGTGGACTCTCATTCTTAAAAGGTCCGAAGCCTACGTAACCTACGATGTCCGTCGTAGAGTAGTCAAAGAGGGTTATACTTATACGCGACCTGCTAGCGGTCTTCCATAGTTCCATGCTAGCTTCAATGACCTTAGCTTAGATTTAGACTTTGAAAAACGTACTAGCAATAACGTAATATTCCACTATTCAATTTCTTTCTACATATGTTTTAGAGTACATTATTTACAAATAGATTTCAATATTTCACAGCATTCAATTAATTATATAACTCTTTTAGGAAATTAAATAATTTAGATGTTTATCCTAAGTGGGTATAGACTAATCTTTGTTAAAATTGTCATATTTTAACACTATAAAATATAATTTTATTTTGAATAAAAACTACTTACTTAATAACATGATATTGAAAATGTTAAAAACATATAATATAATTTTACTTAAATAAGAGTTGAATATATTTAATTTATATAATCAAATATTTATTTAAAAGTGAATATTTCTAAGTTATTTCACCCTCTAATCCTGTCCATGAAAAATAGATAATATAAAAACTGAAAATGGAGAAAATAGAATAAGTGGAAGAAAAATAAAGACGCAGTTTTCATTCTTTTATTGAAACAAAAGAACTCACCGGAGTAAGAAAGGTAATTGAGATTTTTGAAGCTACAAAAGTGACGGAAAAAAGAAAGAGGAAGAAAAAAGTAGAGCGGCAGGAACGGAAGAACATGGAGAAAGCGAGATGGGACGGCGACGTATCTACCACGGCGATTATTGTCCTACATACATGCATGTGAGAAGTGGGGTCCATTGTCTCCCGCAAGATCTTTTGTTAAAATTTTTGTAGGTTTTATTTATTAAATAGATAAAAACATAATGATAAAAACAGGTCATCTACGCCTGTTTTCCTTTGGGACTTGCACCCAAAATGAAAGTTCGTCCTTAAAATTCTGACTACGTCACTCATTGTCCTTTCCGATTACCTAATGGGTTGGTCCGATTAAAAAAGTTATATGAAAACCAAAAAGCAAAATATAAAGCATGAATTATTAAGGGATATCCTGCAATGTTGCTTGGTCGCCATGGGCTTGTCGGTGGCTACAAGTGTGAGGTTTCAGTACCGTGCCCTACACTCACGATATGTCATATGCTCAATATTAGGTGTCTTTTTCTTCCTTTTTCTCCTGCTAAATCTTTATGCAATAGCTACAATTTTGAAGGCTGATCTTTATCTTTATAAGCTTTATGGGTTAATGTGGTTAATCTTTCTAGTACGGACACTCCTTTCCCACCAGAATTGGTGATGCCAACAAAACGTATCCAAACTTGGATATAAGGATATTTGTGGGGCAAGAGGGTTTATAACATGAATCGATCTACTCATGGCTCTGAATCTGATAGAAAGCATAACTGTATAAAGGAAATTAATAGAGGGAGGTGGGATTCTCTGTTTTAGTCCTCCTCAATGAGATATAGCATGTGCATCTCTGATACGCATCTTAGTCCTCCAGGAACATGGTGTTTATTAGATATAATAACTCCTTTGTCGTGGATTAGGTTTATATGTTTTCAGTATATCTTGTCCAAGCCAAGAACAGTGGGTCAAACATGAAGTTGCCTCCTGTACTCCTGCACTGTTGGCCCACCGTCTTCTGTTCTCTTCTTTTCTCTTCACTGGGTAAGCCTCAAATCAAAAAGTGTAATGGGATTCAGTAAATATTTTATCACACTGAAATTTATAACATACTTAATTTGGCATTTATACTTACACGAGTTCATCTCATCCTCTAGAGGCACTATCATGCCTTTCATTTGGGATGGGGGCAATTCTTTTTTCTTTTTTTGTTTCGCTTTCCTGTCATGCAGGTCAGTATTTAACTTCAAAAAACTCCTAATTGTGGAGAGTGAATATTAACTATTAAGTTAACTTTCTTATAATTGTCACTGATATACTACCCACATTTCAAGTTGAGCTAGGGAGAGGAGAAATTAAGATAATCTATTTACTAAAAGAAACCACCCATCACATGCAAACCAAATTGGTTATTATTATCTTCTTTACTCGATGCGTAGATATAATATATTTCTCCTCGCGAGGCAAGGCGAGTCAATGGCAGGAAACAAGGCCCTAATTATGACATGAAAAAAGGTTTAAACTAACAATTCTCAACGAACCTTTTACCTTAACTAACATCTTTCACGAAACTTAGGTCAGGCTCAAGTACCAAGTACCAGCATTGGACCGAGAAATGCTAACAAAATTACACTAGACATTAAAAAACTTAAAGTTGACGGATTTCTTTTGGCGGGTACGCCAAACCCACGCTTGCTTAGAGATCCGTGGCCGTTAAAATGGGGTTTGGAACTCCAAAACGACACACTAACCAAAAGAAAACTATGCATTAACGGCAAAAAACCATATTTTAAGTGAGAGGTAACTGGTCAACCGAAGTCCTTGCACTTGCTACGGAGTTAAATTTAAGTTATTATTAACATGCGTCCATGTGGCTTTCATTTCTTATCATATTCATAGTTATCAACGCAAAAGTTATCGTGTCAGAACAGGAAATCCTCCCATCAATGATCAAACAATCACTGGGAGAGGAGGAAAAGCCCATTGGAGCCCACAAATTAAACAATCACTCCGTTTTGCACATTCCAACGATTATTTTACAGTGATCTAAGGTTGTACTCTACCAACTTGGGACCTGCAACTATCCGACTCTGAGACGCACGCCTTCCCGACAGCGTTACGAGTTATTTATTGCAGCTCCAATTACATATAAGCTGACGAGGTGGATAACTCAACTAATGTCTTGCAGAAGATGGTGACAACACCTGTCGTAAACGATGAATCCTAAATTTCTTTGTTTTCCCAATTTATTTTACATCTCTCAATCGATTTTACTGCAGTCCTTTTATTTAGTTCATGTTTTTCAATCACGGCAGGGCCTAAACCACCAGCCTAGGTCCAATTAAGTACGATTTGTGTTTTCTTTTTATTCTAACCAAATTATGTTATGAGTTGTTTTATGTCTTGTACTTCAAGCCTATAAAAGGCCTTAACCATGGAAATAAAGATGAGCCCTTTTTTTTTTTTTTTCTTTCTATGATGGTATCATAGAAGGAGCAGATTTGCTCTATACCTGCTTTGGCTTCCTTCATTCCCACTCTGGTATCTTCCTGCTGATCTTTTATTTCTTTTTCTGTCCGTCTTCTTTCATCATATTTGGAGGTCTAGGTCCTTTCTATGCCAATATCATTACAAATCAGCCATAACAAAGTCGAAACACTTTAAAATCAGAAGACCATCCCTCCGGCCCCTTTTATCTTCACCAAAATGAAAACCCCTCTCTCTTACTTGTTTCGTTTTTACTATTAGGCACAAATTGTCACTTTTAGGCAAGATCCATGTGTATGGGCCTATTGTCTAAAAATAAACTTAGTTTCATAGATGACACAATGTTAAACTCCGTTTTCGGACCTCAATATTCCAAAATATCATAAGACGTGAGCGTGTGTATTACCTTATAAGGTTATTTCCATTAACTCTCATTAGTCATCATCGTTCATCATCATTCTCATAATGTCTTAAAAATCTCTATCTTCATAACCAATTCATGCTTTTCTAACTGTTTCCCCACTTTCTTTTCCATCAATCTTTTTTAGATCAATGCCATAGGCTACCAATTTTTATAGAGGGATAGAAAAATGTGTCAAGAATCTATTGGTTCAAGAACCACTTCATTTGGAGGTTGAATGATGAAGTTATGGCTAAAAGAATCAAACATATTTATATCCTAAATCATATTGTACCTATCTTGGGACAATTGACATAACATTCACTAGAGTTATTGGATTGAGGTTGTTCTAGGACAGTTTCAAAGAGGACTTCGAGATCTACAATTTTTGTAAGACCCCAAAGCTATCTGGAGGGTCAAAATCATGAATTTCTAAAAGTAAACAGTGTAAATGAACATACACCTGCACCTAACGGACATACACAGGGTCTGGAGCGTTTTCCAAACCTGAGAAGGTCCATTTAATAGACCTAATGTCCGTTTAACAGACATGGACAAGGCTGCGAGCTTTTTTAAACCTAAGAAGGTCTGTTTAAAGGACCTAAAGTCTGTCTGACGGACATAGGAGATACAAAACTCCCTCCAAAGCATCTCCAATGGTTCCTACATCCATTCTAATATCACTTTCACTCATAATCTTCCCAAATTCACTTCTTCTAATACAATATCACTCCTTAAACATTCAATTACTAAATTGATTACATTAAACTCCCAAATCTCATCTCAAATGATTCATCACATACAACAAATTCTCATCATTAATATAGTTATTCTGTATATACATCCTATGTAGCATTACCAATTATAATGATCATATCTTTTAACTCCGATATCCAAAAATTTCATACTCCCTCTGATTCATAATAAGTGTCGTTTTAGATATATTTTAATTATTCAAAATAAGTGTCATTCTTGACTTTGTATGCATGTTTATAATTTTTTTTCCAAAATTAATCTTTCATTTCTCTTTCATCTTAATTAGACAGATCACAATTTTAAGGCAATTTCTCTCTCATCTTAATTTAAGATGTTGATTACCGGAGTCACAAGGTAATTTTATGGGAGTATTAATAAGGGTATATCTATAATTTCATTAACTTTCTTAATAAGCGTGTATTTTTTTAAAACGACTCTTATTATGAATCGAAGGGAGTATGTAATTATATCTGTCATAGTTGTGGTTGAATATTCAATATCTAAAGAATGGTTTAACTATTGATGCATCCAAAATATTGGAAAAACTCATATACATCCAAAATATTGAAAAACGTCAAAAACTAATATATAAGTTTATTTAATTCTCCTTCTCGTAAATGGCAAGGGGATAGGTGCGTCTCTTGTATTCCTGGATTCAAATTTCCAAGCAAATTATTTTTCCTCACCTGGAAAGTTTGATCGAGTTTAAAACAATCATATCGAATTTAAATCCAATCAAGTTTTGAACAGCCCAAAATTTGACTTGGTCCAAATCATTGAACCTGAATCCAAGTTATTTGGGCTTTAACAAGTACGAAATTAACTATTTATTAATATAAAAAATGATATAATTTTATATTTAAAAAGACGTTTTTTTGGGACAAGCTCAAATCGTAATGTTTGAACCTAATCTAAAGTCTATGTTTGATCTGAAAATTGATAAAAGAAAATTTCGGACTCAAACCAGTTGAAACTTGAATAAAAAGGCTTAGACTTAAATTTGAAAATTTTTAAAATCCCAAACTCACTCTAAAATTGATAAACTCTAAACATGTCAACTTAAGGTTACCTATTTTAATTTGGTGCTTTTCATATAATCGAATTGTATGATTCAAGAATATAAATGTCTAATCCTTATGGACTCACTTGGAAAGTCCAAGCTGTAAATCCCGTAAATTCCGTGTAAGGTGTGGAAGGTTTGACTCTTTTGTTCCGAGCAAAATAGCCTCTCGCCATATTACAATAGGGATATTGATTATATTAGCGGATCTTTTTATCATCCCAACTCTTTCTATTTAATTATAATTGTTTTTTTTTTTTAAATTCATAGGTTGATGATTAAATTAATTTTCAAATTTTCTATTCATAGGAGTGAACTTTCAATATCCTTTTCCTGAATCACTTCAATCAACTGCATACCAGAGATCTGCCAAGTAGATTGGAAGAAGTAAGCATTAAAACCATTAGGGCCTGGAGGCTTATTAAGATTGAGACTGAAGAGGACATTCCTGATTCCCTGAGAAGAAGCAAGCATTTGAATCCACTCTAGAGAGTCCTGAGGCAAAGAGGGACCAATTAGATCAATAACATTCTGGATATTGCACCTACTTGTTGGCTTAAAGTAAAGTAAATTGAAGTAGAAACTAAGAACCAAGTTCTCAATAGAAGAGATATCAGAAATCAATAAACCGTTCTCGTCCAACAGGGAATGAATTCTATTATTTTTCTTCTTCCCAAGACAGAACTATGAAAGATTTTAGTGTTAAAGTCACCATCTTTGAGCCAAGACACTCTTACCTTTTGCAGAAGAAGAGAACTGTGTTCAAAAAGTGCTCTATTATAATTCTCAAGATTTCTAATTTTTGCATCTTTTAAGATAGAGTTATCGGGGTAAGATAACAAGCTTCTTGAGCATTAATAAGCCCTATCTTAGATGATTGCAACTGAATTACAGTATTAGGACTACCAAGCTACATCAAAGCCTTTAGTTTATTCCTTAAGATCTGGAGCTTTCTCATAAATTGAAATGCTTTACAACCAGGTATCTAGCTGTCCCAGACTCCACTAACCAGCTCCATAAAACCCTCATTGGAGGATAGAAAATTGACAAATCTAAAAGGAGCTTTGTGAGGAGTTGGAGGGCAAAGATTTTGAACTTCCATGTAAGAATGATCATAGCACATATTAGGACTAAACAAAGCATAGGAGTTGGGAAACTCACTAAACCATTTTTGGTTAACAAAAATTCTATCAAACTTTTTTCGTATAAAGGACATGCCTATTTGTTTGTTGCTCTAAGTGAATAAGTTACCCAGGAATTTTAAATTAATAATTTCTAGCTTAGCAGCAACTTCCGTAAGTTCTCTGCTAAGATTAGAGAAGTTCACTCTTTCCCCTGTGCCTCTGAAGATTACATTACATAGTTGAAGTCTTCAACAAGAATCCAATGTCTGCTAACTGAATAACTAATGCTGGTGATGTCCCCCCACAGTTTCATTATTTGGAAACCAAAATTGGAAGCATAGATGATGGTAATATCAAAGGATAGGTGAAGATTTTCTAGCTTACAGAATAGGTGAACAAATTGCTCTAGCTTCTATGGGCTACAACTTGCACTTTGTTCTTGTTAAATGCAAAGACTATTCAACCATTGTAGGGGTGATCATGGTTTGAAACAAAGGACCATTCCCTTCCTAAGAACCTCATAGCTTCCTGGAACTTGTGAGCCTTAAGTCTTATCTCAAGTAGTCCCATCAAAATGTGTTTCTTTTCAAGAACTAAATATTTAACAGCTTGCTTTTTATGAACTCCATTCAATCCCCTTATATTCCAAAAAAAAAATAGCTAAAGGTTAAAGGTTAGGAATCCACCCTTTTAGGTTTCCTCCTTTTTTTTGCCTGATCTTTTATTAGCAATTGGAGACATTTGAAACCCATGCCATCTCTACTTCTTTTGAAAGACCATGGCCTTGATCATCTTCCTCAACAGGTTTTGCTTTTAGACCATGCTCTTTTATTGGTTCTTTGCCCTTACTAGTAGGTTTTGAATTCACATGCATAAGAAGTTCTTAAGGAATCAATTATGCATCTAGTTCTGCCACATAGTTTGGAGGTGCATTTTACGCTTCTTCTTCATCATTTTGAACAACTTCTACCTCAATTCGACTAGTTGGGGCCTCATCAATTCCCATAAATTCATAATAATTCCCCGAAATGAACTTTCTCCTAGTAGGCCTCCATATTTTATTTCCCATTTGAGGTTTCCAGTTGTAGCTAAGTTGTATTTCTCTTTTAACCAATTCACCAACATCATTCAACTTCATAACTGAAATTGCATCAAGCAGCTCCATTTTGGAGCTAACTTCCATACACATCCTAGCATACCATATTTTTCAAGTTGTGATATGATTGAATCAAATGTAAATTAGAGTTTTCCCCACCGAGCTAGCTAGGAAAGTCAATCCATCTAAGGTCCAATATTCTAATGGAATGTTATGAAAATTGATCCATAAAGGAATATATTCAATCCTAGACTCCAAACCCGGACACCATTTCTGAATAAACATAAGTTGTCCTCTAATATGTCGCCAGACCCTATAACCTTATTCACACTATCCACCTTAATGACCTTGAACAAGAAGGTATCTAATTTTGTTAGTAATACCTTATCTAAATCCTTACATTCTCATATGCCAAGTGCCCAGCTTTGTACCAAGGGAAAAGCAGGCTGTTGAGAAAAAAAAATCCACCAAAGTGCATCCCCAATGTTTAACTCTATCTTGAAGAAGTTTAACGGGAGAGGTGATAATACCATTGATAATAATAGCTTGGAAATGCTGAAGACTTTCTCTTGCCAAGTCAGTAGCCACCACATTTCTCCAAGATTTTTTAGCTTCAGTTGGAGTGTCTACGTTCTATTTTTTCAATGCATTCTGCTGCGAGAGATCCCTAGCTTCCTAAAGAGAAGGGAAAGCTGCATTTGCGGAAGAAGGGAGAAACCTATTGCCTCCTAAGGAGGCCTCCGTGTTGCCTTCCCAAAAGCGCGGCCGTGTTACTGTTCACGACAATGTAGATTAATTATAATTAATCGACGGTGTAAGTCTTCCTTCCCAAGCCTCCCGCCTCACTGCCGCTTTGAAGATCCCCTGTCGCCAGTCTCACCGAAGATCGCTGCCTCTTGCCACATCTCTCGTGACTCTCACTCGCTTGCTCAGTCATTGGTGGATCTCTCGTGTTTCGCTAGCTAGAGTTTTGCTGGTGGATCGTATTAAGGGATATTCCAACACTGTATAACGTCACTGTTACGTTAGTTACTCCTCTACCAAAATTTGTTATTTTATGATTGTTAAAATGTGTCGTACAAGTCTCGTCAGATTCGGTTTTACATTCTTGTATATATTTCTCTTGTACAATATACATGTTGGAATTGTGAAAAATTGAAGATGAGAGGAAAATTTTGAAAAATTGAAGATGAGAGGAAAGGGATGGGATAAGATAAAGTTAAATAATAATTAACACTCTCATACATTTATTATTAAACTTGGTTGCCTTATATAGGCAAAATTCAAACAACTAAAATAAATTTTTCAGCTACCAAATCTAGTTTATAAAATAAGATTAGATATAATCCAAGACTTATTCTAAGATAATCTAAGATATATTCTAAAGGAATTTAAACAACTCTAAAATTTGGATTAATTCCTAACATTCCCTCTTAATTCAAATTTTCTGGATGAAGCACATCTCTCCTAATCTTCAGAATATCATGTGAAGCACTTCTCTTCACCAAATTCTTGTTGATGCCCTTCTCATCAACCTGCAAAGATTATGTGAAGCACTTCTCTTCACCAATTTTTCATTGATGCACTTCTCATCATCTTGTTGATGCCCTTCTCACCAACTTACAATCATTGGAGCACGTATCTCCAAACTTCTCAATAGAGCACTTCTCCCTATTCTTCAACATGAGCACTTGTCTCATTACTTATCTCCAGTTTCTTAACTGTATGACGCACTTTCTCATCATCTATGATGCACTTTTTCATCATCTATGATGCACTTTCTCAACATGTTATTGGTGTGAGAATTTTATGATAAAGACACCGCATAAGATACGGGCATATTAAAGCTCATGTTCATGTTCTGAAAAGATACATCTAATTACATGGGTTGAGACATGGGTTTGTTGAAACCGTGTCCAAGTACGGAGAATGACCCTTCTAATCAGTATAGTCCCTGTTCTTGAAACTTTGATGCTTCTAATCAGAATGAATCAACGTATCAGTCATGCCAAGTCTCGCTATTTTTTTTTCGCGAAATATCCCGGCAACCCTGGGCTATTCGCTCAGCGAGGCCCTAGGCTTCCCTATGACGACAGACTTAGGTCGCTACCTCGGAGTGCCACTTCTTCACGAGCGGGTTGCTAGGAAAACTTACCAACATATCCTGGACACGGCTTAACAACACCTCTCGGGGTGGTCTGGGAACATGCTCTCACTCGCTGGCCGTCTCACGCTTATCCAGTCTATCATCCCTGTGATCCCCACCTACACGATGCAGACTGTTCGATTACCGCGTCGGTTTTGTGATGACTTGGAGAAACTCATGCGCCAATTCTTATGAAGCACGACGCATGATACCAAGAGGGTTAGCTTGCTCAATTGGGACACGATTTGCCTCCCCAAGGAAATAGGGGAGCTATGTAATATCCCGTTATCGTTAGCAAGGATATTTTGGTAAATTGGGACAGACTGATAGGATTTCATTGCATTCATTGACTGAGCATGCTACTGGCCTCTAATTATAGAGGAACAGGTTTATTGCATATGCATTTATTCATAGGTACATGCATTCATGATTTTCTGGCATTTTAATTGTGAGTATGAATTGATTGGAT
>JANITW010000006.1:24429641-24442733 GCA_027564335.1 Erythroxylum williamsii | reverse complement strand
ATTTTTGCCATAACTTTTTCATTTCTAATCCGAATTGAACGATTTCAGTGGCGTTAGAATCGTGAGATCATGAGGAAGAATTTTATTAACAATAAAATCCCAAAATTTTTTATTAAAAGTTCCTCTACTTATGGTCAGTTGTGTTCGGTTTTGGGTCTTCCGTGCTTATGTGGGTCCGAATGTTGGGCCTCGGAGACGGGGTCCAACCGCAACCCCTTTATGACCCTTAGAGTCATGATCGTGCAGTACCTTTGATTCCAACTTCTTCTAGCTCTTCTCAAAACAGATGTGCACTACCTTTTATTCCAACTTCTTCCAGCTCGTCCCAAAACAAACCTTTGGGTCAATTTTACATGGCCATTTTGACAAGGAAAATGAAGGATTTAAATAAAATATTATCTAAACAATTGTTTCTTTATATCTTAAATTTTTAATGACACCAATTTCATGCAATTTGATTTAGTATTCTGCAAGTTATACTTAAAATACTATAGATTGCTCCCAAACCACGACAGAATACAAAAACTCAACTTCAAGCCAAAATTTGAAACTCTTAGAGACAGAATTAAAATTCGCCTTCATGAAAAATATATTCACATGTCTATAATTTAATATAAACTTAAAATAATTCCATTGGATGTCTACAGATCAAGTTATGGCCAAAATATCGATGCATATTCAATGAAAACACTACAGCTAACATATTCCAGCACAATCAATCATTAACATCATCTGGAATTCATCCTAATTCATCATCATCAATTCTCTATCATGACATGTTATAAACACTAATCATTTACTTACTCCAATTCCAGCTTAAAAGATCAAGTCAATCGAGCACTCCAAATAAGCAGAAACATCACACATTCAAGGTAAAACTTATATGGATTTCGGCTAGGATCAAACGCTATAATAGGAATATGTATGTTCTAATTCTTTACCTAACTTTGTGAAGGTAAATTCATGGATTATTAGTGTAAAAATTAGGACAAAACATAAGGATGTAAGGGTGAGAGACTTTCGGTGGTGTAAGAAGAAGAAAGAAAAAAAAAGAGTAGAACTAAAATCACTCCTGCAGAAACTTGACACCTTAGATGCTAGGTGTCTCCATAATGTTATGACATATGTCCCTAAGCATGTTCTCCAGTTGTCCAACATATTTGTTGCCACATGTCACCAATTAATCAGTCCATATGTCTTATTATAATTAGTCCATATATCATATAATAATTGGTCCATTTGTCAAATACTAATTGATCCAATTGTCATTTGATTACTAGTCCATTTGTCACCAATTTAACTATGCCAAATGTCACTCAAAATGATCCAAAATTTTCATGTATCAATTCATCCCACCACTTGGCATTTTTCCTAGTCTAAATGTACATTTTAACCCATCAATTTCCAATCCACAACATTTAATTCCAAATTTTCTAATTGAAATCCAATCATATCAAAATTCAAGACATATCAAAACACAATTCACATCATGATCACTTAACATTTTTTATACCCCAGAATAAGTCAATTGAGTGCACATGCTAACTTATAATGTGCACAAATATCAATTCGTGTATGAATGCTAATGTTATGCATGTATATGTAATATTTAATCTAGGGTTAAACCTTAAGCATATTTTGGAAAAATGAGATATTACACAAAGGTTTCCCTCACAGGGATATCAACTTATTGAGATATTATAGGTTGAGTAGGAAAAGGATAAGATTTAAGAGGGCCAACCAAGTTATGTAAAGGGAGAGGAGAATTGTAAATCTACATAGCCTAGGAGAAGTATTTATTTTGTGTCATGTTTTCATTTGAATTCTTCTTTTTAAGTCCGTGAAGGAAATTATACTCTATATGCACACTTGGAGCAAACTAAATACCAAATATATACTAAAAGTATAATTTATCAACCCTACTAAAACTATCTCACTTACGAGTTTCGGTTGAGGAACGAGACCTTCATCGCCACTAAAGAAATCAACCCTAATTGGGGAAGATGACAGGTAGTGAGAAGCAGAGGAGATGAGAATTTTCTTCTTTAATCCAGACCCTTTAGTAATCAAGAAACATTGTTGTGTTGTAAAATTAGGGACCCAGAAATGAAGTCGCTTTTGTTAAGAATGTGGTTAGTAGTCGTTGGTTGGTTTTGGCAAAGGAGTTTAACTCCGAAAGTTGTTATACTAATCCTTGACTCATTTTCAACATATATACTCCATTTAATTTTTTGGAAATGTATAATTTATCAACCAAAAATACAACAAATATGAGGTAAAAATATGCTAAATTATTCATTTATCAAACATTCCCACGTTTAAGTTTTTGCTTGTCCTTAAGCAAACTATAATCAAATTTATAAATCCACAACATTAGTCCATCATCAATCTCAATTTGGCTATTCATACTATACATCATCACATCATATCAAACTAGCATACAATTAGGTTTAGATTATCCTATAATTAACTTCCTAGGCAATATTGATGTGGCCTTAATTGATTGTATAATTATTCTATAATACTTAGTGATTAATGACATGAAATTGCTTAATATACTCACTTTGACTTGTATTTGATTTTAGGCATAATTTAAAAGCAGCAAAGGAGTTAACGTGAGTCGAAAGCACTTTAATTGAGCCATTTTCTAAAGATTCATATCCACTTGTCTTCATGTAACAAGAATGAGGACGATTAGAGAAAATAAAGACAAGAAGAAGACAAGAAAATGAAAACACAAAGAAGAAGACTACATTGTAACTCACGACTATATGGATTTGTATGCATACAAGATATCTTATGAATGTGAATTTAATGGACAATATTATAATGGAAACCGAAGGAAGAATGTTACTGCAGTTGGAGAGTAAAATAAAGAGTGGATAGATAGAAAAGATCAATTGAAAGATAGCTTGAAAGAATAATTTACGACATATTAATTTGGCATAGTTGTGAGCACTAACTCATGACTGTGCAATAGACATGCATGGGTATAAGTTCACACCCCTCATGCCCATGCATGGTGTGTCATACCCATGATGGGTGTGACACTTGCCACCTCACCCATCTTTTTTTAAACTTAGTTTCTAATATAAACTGAGGAGTGTGTGATGGCAGAGTTAGGAAAGTTTTGGTGTGTTTCGAAAGGGGAAAACTTCAGGACCTTCAGGAGAGCATGAAGAGTGAGGCAAGCTCTCCACCATGAAGAGTAGATTTCTGAAACCAATTCAGAGGTGACTTCAACGCCGACGACCAAATTAAGTGTATTTCTCCTTGTATTTGTTGTTTTCTTTCTCTTTTTAGGAATTGATTATGTTATCTGATGCTTATTGTTTGGTTCATTTTATTACAAACCCATTGCTAGAATATTCAATGTAATTCATAGTTGTTATGTTGAAATTCATTTGTAGTGACTAATGATTTGTAATCGTTATGGATAATATAAACTAAGTTAAATAAATCCATCGTATGAAGTTGTTTCCTTGATTAATCAAATATTCTAATTTATAAAGTGGTTGCCTATTTGAATCTGGATATTCTATCCTAGGTTATTCAGTGGCTAGGTTTAATTAACGATTGTATCTTAATTAAACAATACCTAAAGGAAAACTCGGATTAATAGATTAACCTATGATTAATAGGGTGTAGGTCGAGATAGAACCAAAGAATTGGATTCCTAGCGAATTCACCACTTTTATCACTTTGCATGTTTTCTTTAATTTTTTTATTAGTTTAGTTTCATTTTATTTTCTTGTTTGATAAATCAAACCAGACCCCAAACCTAAAAATTGATTAATTTCATTTCAAAAGCTAATCGAACACTATCTATAGGATCGATTTAGACTCGCTACTGCTATAGCAGTAGTAGGTCTAGTGTTGGCTCTTGAATGTTTTTTTATTTAAGCATGATTTAGATAATTATGAGGATTGGATAAGTGAATTTTTTTGGGAGTTAATTTTTTAATTTATTATGTCTATGCTAGTGGAATTTATTTGATGGGTTAGTTGAAGTAAAGGTGGTAAATAAATGCATAAAAGGGTATTTTGGGTAGTTTACTTAAGGTTAAAAACACTAAGGTATTAAAGGAAGGGAAGGGTAAGCCGGACTTTTCTCATTCATTAAGGGTAAAATAGGAAAGGAAAGGTGTTGTCTTGTGCTAGAGAAGAAGAAAAATGAAAATAGGTAAAGGAAGAAGTGATATGCGAAAATGAAAAGGTGAGAAAGAGGGTTTCAGTGAAGTTGAGAAAGAATGGAGTTTTGAGCTAGGTTTCATCTTTTCTTAGTCTTAAAAAGAGAGTTTGAGGTTGCTCAAGAAGGGAAAATGAAAGAGGAAAGGAAGAGCTTGCTTCAGAGCCAATAATCTCACAAATTGGTGAGGATTCAAGGTAAGTTTGATTTTTATACTTTGGATATATGGAAGGGGTTTTGGTTCATGAAGTTTAGGAAATACATGGGCTCAAACAATCTAGAGTCAAATTTTAGTGAATGTGCTTCATGGGTTCTCAAATTTGAATTCCTATTAAATGGGAATTTTGTCTTTTATGAAGGAAATCAAGAAGGGGATCAAGAGAGGCAAGAGGAGCAAGAGGAAAGACATCCTTAAGCCAATTTCTGAAGCAAGGAATTCAAGGTAGGTATATGTTTATAATAGAATAAATAAGCCAATAAATGTTTTCTTAGAATCAAGGAAGTTTAATGATTTCAATTGCATCATAAATGCTGCATTTATTTGTTTCTTGAATGAATTGAGAATTTGATATATGTTTGATATATGAATTGTGTTGATGCGTTGCAAAAGACTTTGAAAATGAATTTTTGTGAAAAGATACATGTTTATGAAATCATGTATTCAGAAATGGTTTTCGAAATATCTCATGTTTATAAAAAACAAGTTTCCAAGAATGTGCCATTTAGAAAAATGATTTTCATTCATGAATTACATGTTATGTGGATTTGATGTAGTCCATTAAAGAATGTCACGTGCATGTTGATCAAGTTAAAGGCTTCTCCCGCCTGCTCACTAGTAGCACGGAGCTCCTTCATGGATTCTCTCAAGTTTATGTCTACACAAAACTACTATGTGGGATTGCGTTAGTATGCCAAGTTTACGACTACACAAGACCATTATGTGAAAATGTGAAGTTCGTCATGTTTATGGATTTACCCAAACCATTTTAATGTGATTATGTGCTTATGTGATGTTGACAAGTTTGATGCATTCATGATTTGAAATTTGTGAATTTCAGTTATGAATTTGAGAATGATACTTTGATATATTTAATTAGAACTTGTATTGGCAAATGAGCATTTCAAAGGTTTTGCTTATTTTTCCATTATAAACTGTTACTCATGAGCTTTAAGCTCACCCCCATTCCTTTCCATCTCCAGGTGATGAGCAAGAGATCAAGTGAAAGAGAATCGAGGTATCACTCCAAAATTTGCATCTTTTGTGTTTTAAGTTAGATTTGTAACTACAAGGCTTTAGTTGCATTTTGAGCATATTGCAGTTCAAGTATCTTTTTGTATTTTGTCGTTCTAAGATATTGATGTATTGTGACTTGAAATGACCATGAAAGTTTTGTAAAAACTCTTATCTTTTGATGTTAATGAGATATGATTGTGTTTTGCCCGTGACAATTCCAAAATTGTGCATTGCATTTTCAAGTTTTCCATAAGGGTGAGAATTTGTGTTCTAGCTTCAAGGGAAGTAATGTAGTGATATAGGTTAATTTGGACAAAGTTATCTTTTAAAAGTTGTTGATTATTTTTCTAGCTTTCCAATGATATATAGTATGAAAATTTTGAACACTGGAGTTGAGAGATATGATCTTTAGAAGTTGGTGATGCTGTTTAGGATGGATATCTAGGATAGCTATATTATTTTGACATTTTGACCTTTATAGAGGCAAAAATTATTTTTGAGGTCTGCATGGAAGTTGTAGGTTTAGAAATCTTCTTCAAAACGGTCTTTGAATGATCTTAATCCAATATTTTTAGTTAAAGTTATGCCCTTTTTACCAAACAGGTCTGAGGAAGAAGAACAAAAGAAAGAGGAGGCAAGTCACGATCGTGACTTCGCGGCCGTGCGCGCAGTGCACAATCGCGACCTGTAGGTCCTTCCCCCCCAAGCCTGAACATGTTCCACTCTTTAGATCATAACTTTGTCGTCCGACCTCCAAATGACTTGATGTTTAAAGCATTGGATTCATAACATATTTCTCTATATATTCATAAAAATTTATAGCTTTTTGCATTGATTCTAAAAAGATTAATCAAATCAAAATGAGGGTATCAATTGGAAGAGGATGAATTGGACATTTTACTGAATATGATTCAGTATTTTGATGATATCTTGATCAGTAGAGCTCCAAATGAGATGATTCTTGTTTCTAAATAAACTAAAGACATAGATCTACAAATCCTCTAAAGAGATTGAATTTTATTTCGAACTCTAAGACTTTTAATTTTGGATGGAATTTGAGTATAGTGTACTGTTTTAGTACAATAACAGTCCAAAATTGTGTGACTATAACTTTTATATTTTTCACCAAATTGAATGATTTTAATGTCATTAGAAACTTAAGACAATGGGGAAAAAATGTTCTAAAGAAGTAAAATTGAAATTCTAATTTGAGGTTTCTAAAAATCTGTTCGGAAATAGGAGAAATGAGCTCATTTTTTATGATTGACTGATGTGAGCATGCCACCCTTGTGGGATGCATGTCCAGATGTCACTTAGGACATCGGGCACATGAATCGTAAGGGCGGGGTCCCAACATCTAGTTTATTTAACTAGTGTTATGATGTGCACTTCAATTTTGGCTTTGTTGCTAAGGAGTGCAATGTTTTAGTTTTTGTGCTCGATTTTAATTAGTGTTTATATACGTTTGTTTATAATTAGTTTATTTTCAGTTATTTCTTAATCTTTTTTTTTGTTTTGTGTTTGTAAAAAAAATAAAAAATTTACATGGAAGGAATTAGTTTCCTTTATAACTCATATTACCAATCCTATAGCTCAAATTGGATTGATTATACTAAATTTAGTTATGGGTGGGATAATCAAGAGAATTACTTTCTTACTAATATGTAGGACACACAATAATTCCCATATAGACTAGAAACTTCTTATCATGACTCAGGTGCATCTCTGGAAGATTTGCTTAATATTATGACTACTAACAATATTCAACTTTAATAGAGTTATAGGAATTCTAGTAGGATGTAAGGCAATTTTTGCAAGATACAGAGTCTAGTGTCTAATATTAAAAAAACCAACAAAACTCAGGCACTTCACTAGAAGACTAGTTAATGTTTGTGTTGCTAATACTTTGAGATTACAATAGGAAGAGATGCAATTCCAGTAAGAAATAAGTTCTAGGATTAAGAACTTGGCAAGCCAGATAGGTTAGTTAATGGAATCTCTCGATTGCCTAGTATCACAAAGTGAAGAAACACAACTAACTCATCCTAAGGTGTACCTAAGGGACGGTAGCACAGAGGCCTTACGGGGTGAAGAGGAGCTTGAGAATCTTGAGTGGACTACTCAAGGAGTTGCTTATGTGAAAGAAGTGGAGAAGGAACTCGAAGTAGGAAAAGATACGTATTTTAGCTCGAAAGTAAACACTGAGTCCATAATTATTATTGAGACTAACCCTTCACTTTTACCTAGCAAGTTGGAGAAATTGAACGAGGAAGAAAAGGATGAAGAGATGTTTGGAATATTTCCAAAGTGTATGGATTCAATAGAATTTAAGAGTTGGAGGATAGGGAAGACATTGGAGGTGAGTGATCATCAACTTAGACCCTATCTTGAATAACCTCATTTAGAGAAACCACAAACTGTTGTACTTGAAGGCCATAATTTTGTCAAGCAAGGAGAGTATGGAGTTGAGCCAATTAAATAAAGGCACTTCTTAGGAGTTAACCCAAGGGAAGTAAATTTCTTTTTTAAAATTTTCACATTTGTTTCTTACATGTTTGTGTGTTTCCATATTGGTTTGTTTCTTGCTTGTTTTAAGTTTTCAATTAAAATTAGAGAGAGAGTAAAACAAACAATCAAACAATTTCTCATTTTTCTATTGCTTCTAGGATTACATAGTCATGATTAGAGTGTGAATTGATTAGAGAATTTCATGAAAACTTGAGCATGTACTTTTACTTTTGTGATTAGTCAATGTGCATTATCTTTATAAAAGTAGTGACTTATGGTAGACAAAGCCAGTGAGGTTTAAGTCTTATTAGATTGAGACATCCATATCATTCTCAGTATCTTTGATTATGTGTTACCTTCATGACATACATCCTAATTTTGCCTTGATTTTCTATTCGAGATCACATTTTTATCACATGCATTAACATGGAGATGATTAGGCACTTTTTTTTTTTTACTTTCTAAACTACATTAGCTAAATAGCCTACCCTATCGACATGATTTCTCCCTTGTTAAGACCTCTTGAGCTTTATTTGCTTTTTATTTATGCAGTAACCACATTACATGTTTTAACCCTAACCAAATGTCCTTTACAAGCTTTAAAGCTAGTGTAACATTTGTTGATTGTTGAGTTTGTGTATATATAAAAGTATAAGTGTGGGGGTGTACATATGTATGGGTTGGTTATAATGTTAGGATGCTATTTTATGTCTTATCATTGAAATTCCCATGTTGATGTAGTTTCTTTTAATTTTCATTAGAGAAAAGAAAAGGAAAAAAAGGAAAGAAAGAAAAGAGAAAAGCAAAAGATAAGATAAGAAAAAGAAAGAAAGAAGAAAAAAAATTGTTTTAAATGAATGTAGCAAGGAGGAAGTGCATATGTGTTGAAATTTTTTTTATAATTAGTCTTTCCTCCTGAAGTTGTATTGAATGAGTTACATAAGTATGTTGAATATTCGGTGGATGTTACTGTCAATGATCACTCCTTATGGTTACCAAATCATATTTATCATCAATTTTTGTGAGTGATATATGCTTCATGTGGTTTTTGTGTGAGAGTTTGAGTTTGAGTGGGGAAACATCATTTTTGCATTCATCATAGTTGTTGTACACAATTGTGAGGGAATGTTGGTTTTTGCACTTGATGTCACATTGAGTGTTAATTTTTTCACCAGCTTTAATGACTTTCATACTACTTGACCCAAGTACATCTCACCTTACCTTTACCTATATTACAACCTTGAAAAGTCCTTTGATCCATGATTTTGCAAGTGAATTTTAGTGGTGTAGAAATGAAATGATTTGCAAAGTTATAGAAAGGTATGATCATGAATGGTATTTGAGTGTACCCATGAACATATCTTGTTTAACCACATTTTTCAAGTCTACCATTATATGGCTCAGTTTTTAAAGGTATTAAATGTTGATTGATTATGAGTAGAAGTGTTGGATAATAAAATATTTTTTATGAATTTTGAAAGTCATTCATCCTTGTTTATGATTATGTATTTTTGGAAAATATGGGAAGTGAACAAATGTTTTTGGGTTTATAAGCTTAATTTTGATGTTTTGTCTGAGTAAGGCTAAAAGCTAAGTGTGGGTGAATTTGATATGTGCTTAACTGATTGTATAATTATTTCATAATACTTAGTGATTAATGAAATGAAATTGCTTAATATACTCACTTTGACTCAAATATAGTTTTAGGAACAATTCAAAAGTAAAGGAGTTAAAGTAAGTCAAAAACACTATATTTGAGTCATTTTCCAAATATTCATATCCACTTGTTTTCATGTAACAAGAATAAGGAAGATTAGAGAAGATAAAGACAAGAAGAAGACAAGAAAATGAAAACACAAAGAACAAGACTACACTGTAACTCGCAGTTGTTCATGAATTTGCATGCATGCAAGATATCTTATGAGTGTGAATTTAAAGAATAACATTAGAATGGAAACCAAAGGAGCAAGACTGTTGCACTTTGAGAATAAAATAAAGAGTGGATAGTTGAAGAGGATCAATTGGAAGATAGCTTGAAAGAATCACTCACGACTATATTAATTTGGCATGGTCGTGAGCATTAATTCACGAATATGCCAGATTATTGCACAACCGTGAGTTTTATACATGCATAGGCATGAGTTATTCCTTATGTCCATGCATGGTGTGGCACACATATGACACACCAAATCACGAGTGTGACACTTGCCATCTCACCCATCTTTTTTTAAACCTAGTTTCTAATATAAATCGAGGGGTGTGTAACGGAAGAGTTAGTAAAGTTTTGGTGTGTTCTGGATGGGGAAAAAGTAGTAGCTCTTGTGAGACAGAGAATGAAGAGGACCATAGAAGCTCTCAACAGTGAGAGACTCATGGAGGGGTAGATGTCCCGAGGTCAGTTTAGAGGTGTAATCAATGTCGTTGACCTGGTTAAGTGTATTTCTCCTTATCTTTGTTGTTTCTTTCTCTCTTTAGGAATTGATTTTTTAATCCAATGTTTATTGTTTGGGTACTGTGACAAGATGATTTGAATGCATTCATTAGATCATTTTATTACAAAACCATTGCCAGAATATTCAATATAATTCGTAATTATTATGTTAAAATTTATTTGTAGCAACTAATGGTTCGTAATCATTAAGGATAACATAACCTAGGTTAAATGACACAACGTATATTTTTTTCCTTGATTAATCATTTTTTAATTCATAATACAGTTGTTCAATTAAATGTAGAGATCGTATCCTAGGTTATTTGGTGGCTAGGTTTAATTAACGATTATATCTTGATTAAACACATCCTAAGGGAAAAGTATGGTTAATAGAGCATATCGTTAACTCACGATTAATAGTTTCTAGGAGAGGTAAAAGAGCAAAAAATCAATGAAATATGTTTAGTTAGGGTGTAGGGAGAGATAGAACCAAATAACTAGATTCTTAACTAATTCACCACTTTTATCGCTTTGCATGTTATCTTTAATTTGTTTTTATTAGTTTAGTTTCATTTTATTTTCTTGTTTGATAAACCAAACCAAACCCAACCCTTCATAACCTAAACGATGATTATTTTAATTTTATAAACTTTACATACACTCTTTGTGGGATCGACCTAGACTCACCACTGTTACAGTAATAGGTCTATTTTATTTTGACTAGTGTTACGATGTAGCATGTCAAATATTAATAGTAATCATATCAACAATCACATTGAAATCAAAAGCATATATCTTCACACCCTCACTAAGGTTTCACTTGATGCACTTAAGTGTTTGGGTTGAAAAGTGCCAAAACTCTCAATCAATGCATAGTAAAACTCTTACCATAAGCTTGCAATAACATCACATCTCTACCATTTATGTATAAACTTTAATCAAGTTGTAATGAGGCTTTGGTACGGTATGGTTGGGATAATAAGAAGGGTAAGGTTAAAGGAAATTTACTAAAGGAAACATTACAAAACTTGTTTACAATGTTGGACCCCGATCTTTTAGTGAAATTTAGAAATATTAAATGTATGAAATGAGTGTTTTTGTATATGTATTGTGTTATGGGTGGTTTTGTGTTTTAAGGAAATTGATGAGAAAAGAATTGATTGGTTTTGATGACTTTGATATTTGAGTATATTTGTATGGGTTATGAAAGTTAAAGTGAATGAGTTGATTGAAATGGAAGTTAAAAAGCAAGTAATAAATAGCAAAAGTGTGATAATTTGGAGAATTAAGAAATTTTGACTTTTTGGGGATGAATAGTAGCAGAGTTGACTTTTTGGGCTGAAATCTTTGTGAATTTTTCTGGCTTGATCTAAGCAGATTTTGATCAAATGATCTTCATGAAACTTGCAGCTTCTGTTGAAAGCTTTATATCGCCTTAAAGTATGACATTTTTCGTTATCGGGATAGAAAGTTATGATCTTTCAAAGTTAAGGTTATTTTGCTTTGTTTTGAAAATGCTATTAAGGGTAAGTTTGTGTGTACTGTGCTTTGAGGCCAATTTTTTTACTAATGTGATTTAAATGAGACAAAGTGGTCTACATAAAAGTTGTGGCTTGTCTTTCAATCTTTCCAACTCTATAAAGTATGCAATTTTTGGATGTGGGAATTGAAAGATGTGAATGTTTGAAGTTTGGAAATTGTTTAGGTGATTTTTAACAGAGCAAAAACTTTGATTGAAAACTTGACCTAGTTAGAAGTTGAAATTACTTTTAAGTGCTTTATGAAAGTTTTATATTATCTTTTTATCTTTCCATTAATATAAATTATGAAATTTTTGGACCATGGAATAGGAAGTTATAATTTATGGAAGTTGTATTGCTGTTTTAGGATGACATTTTTGGGCAGAAACTTTGAGTGAATTTTTGACCATTTTAGAGATGGAATTGGTTTTTGAGTCTTTCATTATAGTTGTAGAGCATTCTGTTAGCTTTCCAATGATACTAAGTTTGTAAAATTTGGAGCTATGGATCAAAAGGTATGGGCCTCGAAAGTTTGCTGGTTGCGACTGCTACCAGCTCGCAGTCGCAAAATGGTCACCCTGCGACCAACTCGCGAGGGCGACCGGCCCTCTTTCATTCTTTTGCTTCTAACTTTTCTGTCCGACATCTGATTGACCTGATTTTTAAAGCGTTGGATTTTTAAGACATCCCTTTATCTCTTCATGAAAATTCGTGATTTTTCAGATTAAATTGAAAAAGATTGATTGAATCAAAGAGAGAGGATTTGTTAAAGTGTTTGAGTTGGATATTTTCTGAACATGCTTAGGTATCTTGGTGATATTTTGATCAGTAAAGATCCAATTGAGTTGATTATTGTTTCTAAAGAAACTAGAGACATGAATCTACAAGTTATATGAAGGAATCAAATTTTAATTTAGTCCCTAAGATTTTTAATTTTTGAATTAAAGTTGGGTTTAATGTTCAGTCTTGGACTAGTAAGAACTGAAAGTGTTTAGGCCATAACTTTTTCTCTAGTCATCCAAATGAGGTGATTCTTATTTTTGATTAAACTGGAGAAATAGTGATACAAATGTTCTGAAGAAATTGAGTTTCAATTTAGTCTATAAGAATATCAATTTTTGGATGGAGTAAATTGCTGGAAAATGTTTTAGCATAAGAATAGTCCGAAATGTTTGAGGTGTAACTTTTGGAGTAGTGAACCAAATTAAAT
>JANITW010000006.1:24263923-24300878 GCA_027564335.1 Erythroxylum williamsii | reverse complement strand
TTATTAATAATTATTAAATTAATTTTATAAATTTAATTAAATTTATGATTATTATTTATTATTATAATTTTTAAAAAGTTTAAAAATATACAATACAACTATACAATATAACAATGGACTATTTTGTAATGTTTTAAAAAATTCAAAGACTTTCATAAATTTAAAAAATTATCCGAAACAATACCGATATTAATCGATACTGGTATAGTACCGTACTAAAATCTAATCTGATATCAAGTCCAATACGATATTTGTAACATTAATTCTCGCAACCATCGAGATTGTCATGTACGTATAATATTTTTCTTTTCCTTTGTTTGAACTTTGGATTGATTGACCAATGCTTTGTTAGCAATAAAAGGCTGTAATCACATTTGAAGCAACTTTATAGGATGATCACTTTTTTTTCAGCTAGACAAACTCATTCAGATACAATTTTTAAGGCATGGAAAAAGTTTGCAGGTACATGGGAGAATTGCTGTTTTGCCTTCCTGTGCCGATCTTCAGCACAGAAAAGTTGTAGGATGCAGAACATACAAAAATGGAACTCCATTTTTGCACACTCCCACCTGTACCAGAAAACTTTTCCAAGTTTGAAAGGTGAGTGGTGAATCACCTGATCCAGCTAGTGCTTACCACATACATGAACATAAGAGATGCATGCCTAATAAAAGACAATTAAAAACCTCAATTTTCTGAACGAAGCAAGGAGCGTCTTGTTCAGCTTCTATTTCATGTTTAATGAAAGATTCCAACAAGGTGTTTATCTTTTATTCCTACTGTATAACCTAACCTCTTGAATGAGTAACAATAAAACACCTACCTCTTGGAGGCGCAATAACAATAAAACACCTACCTCTTGGAGGCGCAAAAACTTGGGGATGGATATCCAAGTGAAACGCAACGCCAAACTGGTGCACGCAGTTTCTCCTCATCAGTATCTTTGGTAATTGACTTTAAGAACTGGGACTTCGAAAGTCGGAAGAATTTTCCATTCAAACGGGGAAAATGAATTGGTAATACATTAAAGTATGAAAAAAAAATCTAATAGCCCTGCAGAGTATCTCCTAAAATCAGCTGTCATATAGGAGCTCTGCTGTGCTGATTAAAATAATTGCCATCTTTGTCCACTCTGGAGCTTACATCCTGTAAACAGTATGAATTTCTTTGTTCATTTGCAATGCTTCCTATATCTGAGCTGCATATTACACCTCTTGAGTTGTTCGCTATGGATCCCCATCCATTTCTTTTCCGAACCCTTGGAGGCACAGATGCCTTATTCCACTTCTGCTGCTTAAAGTACCTCCTTCCCAAATCATATGAGGGTTCCCTTGCACGTTTGACTGTTTGTTGGACATTGGCAACAGGAATGTCTACATCTGAATGGTTTGCACCAGCAGTGCTAGCACTGTCATCATTCAAATAAGCATAGGCAGGAGTAAAGTTCTCGTGCTTTCCCCCTTCTGCAGCTTCATTAGTTTCCATAGAGTTAACATCACACGAGGATGAAGGCAAGGTATGATGGGGTAAAGGAGGCAATGGTGGAAATGGGAAAAAAGGCATTCCTGGAGCGATAACCCAACTATCTACAGCTTCAGTCTGGTATAAACCAAATTGCTGTACTATAGGCAACGGAATTCCATAAGAGACGGGCAAACGAGAAATGAATTTCTTCTGTGGGTAGCCAACAACTCCACCACCGGAACACTTTGAATAGCAAACATTTTGTTGAGAAAGATCACAGGCTGATGAATCATTGGATGACACTACATTTGGAGTAACAAGTGATGAGAACCCTGGTGGAACATCCTCGTGCATATTTTTCCTTCCAACATTTGCACCACTATTCTCATCTTGGAGAGAGTAATTGCGAACACAATGAGGGCAGTGGTTAACCTCGCCACTCTGTTTGTCAGCATTGCCCAGAACTTGTTTGCTTATTTCTAATTTCTGTAGCAACACAGAATCATTCCTCAGTTCATCATGCTGAAAGAATTTTGAAGCTGAATTTACTTCTGCTGGTTGATCCCATCGACTTTTACGCTTGCGCATTTTAATAACACCATTGACAAAAGGTGCCAAAGAGTCATCATGAACTGCAGTTGTTAAATTTGCTTCAGCTTCAGCAACAGCAACTGATGCTTCTACAGGTTTTACACCCTCATCATGCCAATGATTGTTTGATGGGATCCTACTGCAGCTTAAACCTCTATGATTCTCCATCCTTCCATCATCCCTATCTATATAGCCAAATCTCCTTAAATGTCTTGGAATCCATCTATCACGAAAGTTTCGTGCAATTTGATGAACCTGTTTACATAAATTCAAATCCTTAAAACTAGACTGTTACAGCTCAAATGCCACATAAAATCATTACCAGGTCATCAATTAATCGTCAACACTGGTGGTTGGGTATTTCAAACGAAGCATGTACCAGGATGCATGAGAATAGAAAGGTGCTGCAGATAATCTGAAAGCTGGGTATGAAGAGATTTGAATAAGTACCTGTTTGTCATTGTGCTCTGTGAGTGACAGCATTGATTCCATAAAACTGCACAAATCACAGTTCTCAGAACCTTGAATTAATTCAAGTAATATACGATAAACAGATCATCACTACTCTTGGCTTAGATATTGAATTATGTCAAATTCAACAAGAAGTTCAATTGCAGTTGCATTATCCTCTAATAAGACTATATGACTGTAGATTCTAATTCAAGTAACCAGTCAATTTCAATATCCCAACAATGAGATAATCAAAGCTATCATATAAAGTCGATAATAGTAACAGTGAATATCCTCTGATGAGAAAGTTAGTTATTAATTAGTGTGAAAAGTAATAAAAAAAATAAAAACAGTACTAAGGGAAAGAATTGGTATTCAGTATTTGCCTCTTGACCATAAACCCAAAAAAAAGGGGCAAGAGTTCATATTATTTTGTCCTGGGGTGTGGGGAAAGCAGCAGGTGGTTGCAAGCCAGAGTTTACAACTAAAACAGCACAGAATCTGTGTTCATAATTCTAGCAACTTCATTTCTTGACAATAAGGATAAAACTAAGTAAAAGGTTAGTGAGACCTCCTCTCCGACTTTGTATGGAGACAGAATGAGAAGAATGATGTATTGCAGAAGAAATAGGGCTATAGGGTGTTTCAAGACCAATTTGCACAGTGAAGATCAATTTCGCCAATCAGGGTGAGAAAAGGAGAAAAGGGGTGAATTTAATATATCACTCATCAGTCTGAGCATTCACTAAACTAAAGCAATATAATTATTCTAACCTCTCCATTCCAGGACAAGGAGGACCTCCACTTATATGCTCCGTTGTAAGGATCTCCCTAACTGCCAAGTACTCTAAAACCTGCAGAATACATACAAACACCTCATAACATACATATCACATGATGAATGCATTCATGGCTATCAATAAGGAGCACATATCCAAATTCGGGTTCCAATATTTCCACCTTTAGAAGTTTGCGGAGGATTGGGATCTTTTTGAAGTCCCTCCGATACTGCTTCATCATGTTGTGGAGCATCCTCAAACCTAACACAAAGCAAAAGTAGATGTTGATGGCAGTCAGCATTTCACCTGCTAAAGTTTTGCTATAAAGCAAACTTGCATGCAAGTAAAAGAAAAAAACTTGCCATTTTTGTTGAGCACATCCATCAGCACAGCTTTTGATTTTGTCTTAAGAAGAGCATCCAGGATCATTGAAAGCTCACGGTTGCTGTAGAATAAAAGCTAGGTATTAAGTAGAACATTCATATGCTCATATACAGGAGCAATATCAATTGACGTGGTCACGTACAAAGAAAGAAAAGTTGCAGATTAGAAGTTGGGGATGAAAAGTCAAGATCACATGAAAGATGCAAAATTACCTCTGAATTGCTTCACCACTTCCAGTAGAACCAGAAGCTGCAGTAAGAAGCAGCAGCTTCAAGTAACCTTTAGGGGCATCCTGAAATTTTTATTAAAGAAAACTAACTTTAATAAACAGTGAAAGATACAAGGGTGGGCGAGCAATAAGTAACATTCAACAAGCAAGATAGAGCGAGAGAGAGAGGAGGGGAGGGAAAAAAAAGTTTCTAGAAAAAGATTTTGCATTCTTTAGACAACCAAACCAACATAGAGCATTGAATTGGAGGAGAAAAAAGATCACTTACTTTCCGTTTGCATATTCCACCATCAACATCCAACAATTCATTGAGTTTCTCCTCAACTGCAAGCAGTAATGATATTAGTTACGAAACAATTTTCATACAACACCTTTCATGGTAGCACAAGCAGAGAAGGATTCCTAACCTGCTTCAAACTGGCCATTAGTTGTAACTTCCACCAGTTTTCTTGGTTTTGTAGAATGAGACTGAGATTTCTCCAACATAATTTGGATTTTATTCATGCTTGGACCATTATTAGTAGATTTTCCTCTCTTAACAATGTTAGATTGATGTGAAGTTCTGATAAGGAAACGAGATTTCACAAACACTCGCTTCTCTCCACTCATAATAGATTTAGATTTCTTGTTAGCAGCAGTCACTTCCAATGATGATTGGTTAGGAGATGCTTCCAGCTTTTGGATAGGGCAAGTAGTTTTGTTTGTAGCCTCTTCCATGGAGATGTCTTTCTGTACAGCAAATGTTGCTTTGTCTGTTGCATCTTCTCCTTCATTGGTGAGGTCCACAAGTTGACCAGACAATGAAGAACTTCCCTTTACCTCATCTAAAATTGAAGAACTTGACAATTGGGTAACACCAGCAGGAGACTGGTTCACAGAATCCTTGATCTCTATCCCATCCTCAATTTTCTCAGAAGTTAATTTAAATTTATCCATATCATCCTGGACTTTTGACACACTCTCCGAAACTTGAAGAAGTGAACCTTTAAATGAACTGATTCTGGATATTTTAGTTTCAGCTTCCCCATCTTCAAGCATCACAGGTTCAAGAAATTCTTCGTCTGAATCAACTTGGTCAATGAATTCAGTATTAGTTGGATCACCACCAATATAACCTCGACATTGAGGTGAGCCACAATAACATTTTTTGGCAGCAGCCCCAAACACTCTAACATAGTTGTAGTCAAATGTCACCTCTTCACCCTGAAAATTTTGTACTCATAAAAAGGTCACATAATAATGCGTGAACATGTCAAAGGACATAAAAGCTAGGTTGTTGAAAGTAATTTGTGCTGCAAAGCAATGAAGCAACATAATATGATAACAAAGCACTTAGTAAAAGCAAAAGCTGCTTTACATACTTCTCAAACTTATTAAAATTGCAGTAAAAATAAAGGAATCTGAATCTGCTTTATCTTCAGAGTGGACGTTAATAGAAACAAAAGGATCAAATTCCAATCAGCACCAACATTTTGCTTGATCATACAGACTCGGATGCAATATCATTATCAATCAGGTTAGTTGTTTTAAAGGCACCTATCCCATTATCATGATTAATCAACCACATCATATTTCTAACAGCTTTCATTATATTCCTTGCTTAATTTAGGTAATCGTCACTTGCATTAAGCTACATGATGCATTTGCCATGTCAAAAATCAGGGACAAAGAAATTAGTCAAAGGATGATAAGAGTACTCATACTAGCCTTTTCTATGTAAATTATTATCATTTATTGGCAAATGGACCAATGGTTCCACAGTGTTCCATACTAATTTAGCTAGCATTGCCACCCCGTCCACTCTTTCCCCCAATTGACAAGAAAATGTTGCACTTTATTATGCATTACAGGTATGAAACAGCACAAAAAGCTAAAGGGTACAGTAATTCAACCTCAAATGGAAAGTAGGAAATCAACCATCAGAAGGCATGTACATACCTTTTTCATATCCCTTAATGCAAACAACCCAATACAAATTTCTCCATTGACCACCCACTGTTCATAAAAGTTTCAAGTTAAGTACAATGTGGCTTCACTATAACAAGGATTATTTCAACATTACTATAGAAAAAGAGCTTAAAGAACATGAGACCCATGGGCTGGTACCACATACTGAAATATCTTTAGAATATTAGCATAGAGACCATAAGACATCCACTACCCCAAAAGCGGCCCTTGCACGTACTTGGAGATAAAACGAAGGTGATAAAGAACACGGTACAATATAACAAAGTCTTAATTGGAAAAAATTTGTATTGATTCAAGTAAAGCATGTATGTAAAGGTCTTCAACAAATTAAAACCCACAATGTTGAAAGATCCTTGAGTCCATTTCTCAAAACCATAAAATTTAACAATACAACATAAAATCTGCAGAAAATGAAGCCTAAGCCTCACAACAGGGAAACATGCACATATCCAAAACCTAACCCATGAATATTTCAAAATTAGATGTCATCCTTCGAAAATAAACTAAAAATGGTTCAAGCATCCAGGTATTCACCAAATGGATACATAGAGAAGCTGGCTTATACATATCAGAAAATATTTTTGACTCCAATATAGGACCAGCAATCCAGTAATGCATTTCCACAGATATCTTAGGTTATTTAGGGTTCCCATATACGAATTATCAAAGCATGGAGCTCCAAGTCAACTATCATCGTGAAAACATATAGAAAGAAAAAGAAATGAGGGAAGTTGACAGAATTTTACTTAATGGTATGTTTTTACAAAAGAAGCAAATGGAAAGCGAAAAAGGTAGACTCTCCTAAAAATTGTTGCATGCAGTAAGGTGATCAAAATTAATGCCAAAAGACGGCAAAATTGGATGTCAATCTCAAAAACAACTCTAAATTGCAGCAATTGTCACCTTCTCAGTACGACAATTAGGGTCACAACTATGATTAATAAAGCGCCCCAAATTTCCTTTCCCACATGCATCTATCACCTGAAAATAGAGAAACATAGTTATATGTTAATATGAGATGTAATGATAATTTAGGACCAATCAAGGGAAAAGGAAATCCATTCAGAAAAAACAAATGGAACAAATTGTAACAACAGCTTCAGGGCAAAACAATAAAATAATTATGATAATTAAGAAGATTGCATATGTTAGCCACATTCCCAGACATTTTCTACGATAAGGATAAAGTGCACGTGAATTTCTTCAGTGCAGTTGTACAAGGGACCTTAACCATGATTAGATTGCAGGCTTCAACTTAAGAGTTGGACTGCCAGTCGAAGGCAAACCTAAGCTGAGAGTGCATCAGACCAGGCTAAGGCCCACATTTAACATGTAACTGCGTTCAACTCACCCCACAATTATTTCCAGAGTGACACCAAAAATTAGTAGAGCACTTGACTTGACTTGAACCTAATGAAATATCCTCTCTCAATGGCTTATCTCTTAAAGCAAAGGAAATTAAAAACTTAAATCAATATAATCACTTATAAAGTGCTCAAAAGTCTCGAGCATAAATAGACTATCTAATTCTTGATCACAAACATCAAATGCACATTTCCCCCCATTTATTAAGTATATAGAAATATTACTTTGATACTATGTCTTTTATTAATACTAAAACAAGTTAATTATTTCGCAAGGAGACATCTATTTATGCAATTGATACACAAGCAAAAATCAAGAAAATATACGATCCCAGTCTACCCAATTATAAGAAAGCTCCTAAAAGTTTAGCATTACAAGAATATAATATTGTAAGACAAGATACAGCAAGGATGCTTCTTTACCAGCTTTTCTAAGAATTATCTCGTGGAAATCTTTAAGAAGCTGAAAAACACAACTAGAAGCGTATTTTCTAGAAGCTGTTAAGAATGGTCCATCAATTAAATTTTAAAAAGCTCAGTAGTAGGGTATGATTTGATCGCACCAAATGATTATTAATGCTGTCCACTTCAATTGTATGATGTTTTCAATCAAGGAACAATAAATAACTATTCAAAATCTCATGAGAGCAAACTGAACTACACATCCCTTAGGCTTTCAAAGCAAAAGTACCAAAACAAAGCATTCCAATAGGGCTAATTAAGCATCAACAAGATTTAACAGTTTAAGGTTAAGGACCTATCATTAGAGATCCCTAGTGTGCTCATAAGACTTGCACTACCACAGTGAAATTGCTTGAAGCAATGTTGAGTCAGAAATAAATGAAACAATAGGAGTACAAATTCTGACCTCACTGCCATCTAATGTCATGAAGTAGAAATGCTTGTGACCTTTAGAAGCATACTCTTTTTGTCGTGCCTCATAGGTACGCATATCAAGCACCTGAAGAGCATGTATTAGTAAACATGATAAAAATGTACAATTGGTCAACAGAAAGAGAAACAATACAATGTAGAGCATGTATGTAGTGAAATTAAGAAGAGAATCAAGATTAAATCACCCAGACAAAAGCTTGTAGCTGGTACTCTCTCATTACTTCCATAAAAACTAATATTTTCTAAATCAACTGCCAGATACCAACAAGCTGGTACTCTCTCATAACATCCATAAAAACTAATATTTTCTAAATCAAATGCCAGATACCGCCCAAAAATCTAAAAGAAGTCTGCAAATAATATCAACTTTCCAAGCTCATCGTCATCTACACGTAGAACATGAAGCTCTTTTAAATCCAACTTAGTATAACACAAGGAGCTTGACAAATTATAAACATTACATCAGGTTCTGAAACATTAGTACTAATTTGCTGCTAACAAGCTGGAAGAAGATCCTGCCACAAACATACATCGACTTTATCCATAAGATATTGATCAAAGACATGACAGTTATAATCGAAAATTTGGCTTGATGCTTAACTTTTGTTCTTCCTATTCCTCAAAAAGAAATCTACATTACAAATAAATGATATCCAGAACCCCAAGAAAATTACCTCTCCAACATACTCAATAAGAAATTGTCCCCTGGATATATCCTCTTCCAATCGCAGTCCGAAACCTTTCTTCCCACATCTATTCCACTTCATTCTAGCATAATTTTGTTTTTGGAACTGCAAATAGATTTGTAAAAAGGAATTTTTAAAAAAACACTCACCTGATAGAGAATTGCAATTATTAGAACCAAAAGAAGTAGCCACTGTTACCTGTTGATTTGAACAGAGATCTCCACAAGGACAAGTGCCTTGAACACACTCAATGTTAAGCATTCGATTTAAGCATTCATCACCACAACCCAACCCACCATCTACAGGTATTTTGCAATGGCAAACCATTATCTGTTTTAAAGAAAGCAGGAAGTTTAGAATATATTGAAATTGTTACAAATTTATAACCAATATTTAATGAAATTAAATTTATACTTGAGAAAATGAGCAGATAAGCTTATGCAGGTACAATTCTAAATAAAATTACAAGAGAAGCAATTTATAGCAATGATTTATAAACCTAACAAAATTTAAATTTCCCAAAAGGTGGATTATCATACAAGCAAATTAAGAAAAAATAAAAGAGAAGTTCAGACCTCATCAATTGTTTGAGTCCTACGCTTACGATGTAGAAACTGATTTGTTGAAATGCGCGTAAATTCATGCTCCTTGGAAACTAAATAAATAATATTCAGATATTAGTAAACTTCATAAGCTCTGAAGCACACTTCAAGCTTATATTCAAATCATGCTGCTCTGTAACTGCTAAAAATGATGGATACCTGTTCCATGCTTAGATTCCAGTCTACCATCATTTGACAGGAAGTCATAAGCATCTTCCTCAGCATCTGATAAGCCCAACTCAGCATTGATCTCAGCATTTGATTTCTCCTGCGCAATGGAGCAATCTGCATAGGCTTCATCTGTATTATCCTTGCAGATCCTTCACAAGAAACAGAAATTATAGCCTAGAATACTAAAAGGAAATGCACAACTGGTCATAATAGACAAGCTCATCCTTTAGAGAGAGCAAAGGATAAAAATACAAGATAATGGGAATGTATACACAAAATATAAGAAAATTTAGCTAACATGAGAGGTAGATAACGTCATTTTGTTCATGGAAACATAATGTTAAATTAATGATTATGTCTGCAAGCATGCGCAGAACTGTTCTAAGTGTGAATCATGAAAATGATAAAGGGAGGACCAACATCTCATTTGCAGCATTAAATCAAAATTTTCTGGAAAACAAATAGTTGGATTATACTCACACAATACGCACAAAAAAAAAGGTCCACGGATCATTCAGCACAAGAATGCACTAAAATAGAACATATTTCAAAAATGTGCCACAGAAGAATCTAAGATAGCCAAAATATGCTCAATTGTCAACTATACTTGAAAATATGCAAGAAATACACAAATTAAAAGGTTAGGTTTGTCAATATTTAATATATTGCAGATAAAGAGAGAGACATAGTTATCAGAAAGACCAAGTAAATAATTAGTGCATCAGAAAAATTCATGATGAAAGAAATGAAAGATGACAGAATCACATAGAAGCATGAATGACAACATACCATTTGCAATTTGTCTGACCAATAGAATCCACAAGAGCAAATGGAATACGCCGCCATTTATGACAATCATCACAGCGCACCCAGGCATTATCATTGGGTGAATACTGCTCAATCACACTATCTAATCCCACTTCGAATTTCGCTGCATGTAGGCATGCAGGATCTTCCCTGATATCAATTTGTCCAATTTCAGTATGGTTTCCTGATGCACCAATTTGTCACAAAAATATGACTAGTGAGCCTCTGTATCCTCAAAATTCTGATCAAGTTTAAAGTAAAGCAATAAAAGCATGAAGTTAAGTGCCAATACATGATGAAATTAACAAACACCAAATAATATAGTACCTGCACTTTCCGGGTCATCTTTGACTTTAGGATCATAATCACACTTCTCACTACGTTTTTTCTTGTCCACTGCCTTCCGATCAACTCCCCCTTGTCTACTATCATTTTCTTTTCTGATTCTTGCACAACCAGACATTTTGGAGCTCCTCTTTCTCATTCCACCAGACTTTCTTGAAGCTCGTTGAACAAATTTAGTCGAAGGAAGCAAACTCTTTGAATCCGAAAATTTGCCATTGGCAAGGCTGTTAACAATTTTATCTTCAGTGGTGGGATCCACCATCAAGGCCTCACTGGAAGGACCAAATTCAGTGTCTCTTGACAAAGGTAACTGTGGATGTTCATCACTTGATGAGTTGCTTGATCTGTTTGGGCTGATGCATGAAATAAGAATTTCGCTAGAGCAAAACTCTTCAGTCTCTTTCTGCTGGCACTCAAGTTTCTTTTCTGGCTTAGCTCTGTTTACATTTGCAGCTCCATGTAAACCATCTTTCTTGCGATGGCAACTTGCCTGAGAAAGCCCATCTCTCTTTTTTGCTTTCTTACCACAAGTAACATTTTCAGGGAGAGAAAAAACTTTAGAAGTCAACACAGGATCAGAACTAACTTGGTTTTCAGGAGTTAAATTAATAACTTCTGAATCTGGTGAAGTTCCTGGATCTCTATACATATTCTCAATTGCTGCTCCTTGTGTTCCAACTTCTACAAGGGATGGAACCACAACATAATCCTGAACACTAGTTCCAGCTAATTTCTCATGAACCACAGTGCTATCCACGTCTTCATGTGCAAGATGAGTATCAATGACAGCAGTATATGATGTGTCCTCCACCTTATTGTCAAAACACTGAAGTTGCTTCTCAGACCTCTCGTCTCCCAATTTATCTTCATAACAGCCATCTAAATTTGGTCTATTGAAGGTGGGTTTCTGGTGTGGCTCAGCAAATGATGAGGTATCATTTGCATCTGCAAAAAAAAAGCAAGGATTATTTTGGCAAACATCTTTTCCCACTTTAACTCTCAAGCGAATGCAATTTCCTGAAGCACGAGGTTTTCCCCTGGACCTTCTCGAACTTCCCCCAGCTTTACTATTATTGTGCTTTTTACTTCCTTTGCGAATCCTTAGTTTAGGTGATCCATGATTCTGTTGATCACTGAGTCCAAAGATTTGTGTGATGTTCCCCAATACACCCCACGTAGAGGAACGAACGGGTTTTGAGAAAGCAGTTCTCTTTTTCCTTGCAATATTAGAGAAGGGTAGCTCTGAGGCTTTGGATTTGTTCCTGGACCTCTTTGCAGTACATTTCTTCTTGCCTGATCTACGGACTCGGTTGCTTTTTCGAGAAGATGATGACCCAATATCTGGACAATTGGTTTCACAAGAATGAAAATGAATGGCCTGATCCTTTCCTTCTTCTTCTATCTCCCTAGAGCAGCTAACCATACAGCTAGGAATGATAGTTCCAAAAACATCCTTCCCATAAAAATGTGAAGTGCCTAATCTGTTAGAAGTTTCTTCCTCTAAATGACCAAAGCACCGACCTGACTGTGAAGATAGCAATTTCTCAGCAGAATAGGCAGGGGCCACTTCAGGCAAACCTACCTCTATACTATTAGTTTTTTTGTCTATATCTATTAACGGTTTGCAAGCTTCATTATTTGTATCAATTCCAACATCAGTCTTCTCCTCCATAACCTCTGATGTGCATTCTGTTAAAGGGCCATCAAGACTACCATTATCCCTTTGCTCATTCATCTGGACACAATCACTTAGTGAATCAGATACCGATGACTTCTCCATAATCTTCTGGCAAGGTTGCAAAGGTAATACCTTGATGCATATATCAGCGGCATTGTGCAACTCATTATTTTTTGCAGAGAGACAATCAGCCACTGCTCCCCCGTTGTGATTATACTGCCAATCATGATTAGTATTCAGATCATCTGCATTTGACAATTTCACAGGTATCTGATAATGATGTGGTGACATATTACTGCACAAGTGCTCAACAAATGCATCACTCTCCTTGCCTGCACCACTCTTTATAACTAAAGCATCAACACTCTTGGTGTCCAGAGAAGGAAAAGTGATGTCCGATAAAGACAGCATATGGTCTCTTGGAATATTCTCAACCTTGTCTAGGGGACTACCTACTTTTTTCAGTATTTTTGCACATCCTTCTTCAAGACAATACTCAACAGGCTTAGTAGCCTCTTGTCCATCCTGTTGCATATCTTTTTGCACTGAACCAGTCATAGGCAGTTTGCCCACAAATTTTTTCCAATCTTGACAGGCCAGAAATTGGTATGATGCAGCAGTCTCTTCTCCTGCCAAGGAATCACTAGTCTTTTCCACGACAATCCTACTCATAGAGAGGCCACATATAGCATCATCTTTTTGATTGTCTTGTACCACGGATGCCCCTGGTTGACAAGTAACAGAAAGCGTTTCACAATCTTGAGAAGAAGAGATTTGGCTGTGATTATCAGTATGCACCCTATTAAAACCTTTATCTCCAATATCCACCTCAGCCATTTCAACAGAGGGAGCATTCTCTTTTTGCTTGTCCTGTTCAACATCATTTTTATTTGAAACCTTCTCTGATACACATCCTACAGGCATTTCAAGACTCGGTAAAAGTAATGTTTTGTCACAGTCATGAGTCCTCATTGTGGTTGCACTATCAGTTTTCTCTTCCACGCCCTCTTGAACAATAACATTCACACCATCAAGCTGCTCATCCTGTTGATCATAACATGCAGGCAGCCTCTCACAATTGTCCAGCCTCTCATGCTTGCCTGAAGAACCTATGTTCCCCACAAACAGCCGGTTGTTAGTTTCCACATTGTCATGATGAGTTCCCAACCCGCTCTCATCATTCAAACAATCCCCACCAACTCGGCATTGCTCCCCCAACCTTATCCCTTCCATCAAACCAACCACAGTTTGACTTCCAGCCGTAGACCAATCATCCACACAAACAAATGCAGTCCCCTCAGAAGGCTCAACACAATCAACATTACCATTCCGATAAGACTCTGAACAGCCATCACGCATACAGGTGGGGTCCACACTACAATCCCTAATACCGCAACTTGCAGCCACACACGGCAATGCCTGGGAATCCAGACACCGGACCACTTCTGAGCGACAATTTTGCTCAGTGGCAACCGGTTGCAAGGGTTCGTGAACCTCAACCGAATTCTCACACGAACCCATCTACAGTTCAACAAATCAGCGGATACCCATTACATAAAACAAAACAAAAGAAAATTGCCAAATTCGCACTAACTCAACACAATGTACGAGCCTAATCACCTGCAATCAATAAAAACCCTACCATCCGATTAATCCAACGCGTCGCCTTAACAAGAAAGACACCAAACACGAAAAGCAAAGTATCTGAGTCAAAAACTGCCAGAGGAAAACCCTAGAATCCAAGCCCCTCCTCTACACAAGGAAAAAAAACTATTAGAATTCCAACGAATAATGCAGATATACACAACACAGAAAAACACGAAAAAGAAAACGAACGAAAGTCGGTAGAAAGAGCGGATTCACCTATTCCGAGAGGCCGTCGGACTAAAAATGAATATAAAATTTCGACTTTTTCCACAAATTTATATAATTTATTCTGTTTTCCTTTTTGCTTAATCGTAGTCTGAGATGAGAGAAGATTCAGAAACGGGAGCCAAGAGAGTCACCAAAAAAGCGTAGGCTTTTTGGCTCTTGCAGCGAAAAGATTTTTCTTGTTGAATTTCTCTTGTGATGATTAGATGGAAACGGTTTCGGGGGCCCCCCTGTACCGGCGTTACATTGGAGAAAAACTCCACCGAAGAGCAATACGAGTTACTCGGCTTCGTCACTTTTTGACACGTGTCCTGTCGGCTTCTTTTTTCTTTCCCTTTATTGCCTTTATTTTGTTGTCCTAATCAAGAAAGGATTTAACTCAAAGGTTCCGCCGTTAGATCATATCTAATTCTTATTTTTTATTATTATTACTAATACTAATATAATTCAGAAAATAAAATATTAATTAAAATTCTAATTAAATTAAATTTTATAAAATCGCTAAATAATTAATGTTATTCTAATCTCTTATCCAATTTTTATTTATAAATATTAATAATTATTTATCATATTTGTAAAAAAAATTATGTAATAAATAATTATTTTCAAAAATTTTAAATTTATGCAATTTATGATATTTTAAATTTAAAATATACTTATTGAATAAAATTAAACTTTTTTACTTTTTCAAAATAATTTTTATTTAAAAATTCATGTTATTATAAAATTTATTAAATTATTAAATTATGTCAATCATAATTTTTGAATAGAAACTATTGCAAGTCCAGTATTAATTTTGATTATAATAAGGTATAACACCAATATCCATCAATACTGGAAAAAATTATAATAATTTTTAAAATTTTCAAAATTATCTATCGAATTTATTAAATCATAAAATAGACTCTTAATTTACATCTCTAGTTATATGATAAAAACTAACATGTTCATATGACATCCATATATACTCCTGGGAGAATATTGCGAGCGTCACACGTATATAACATACAGAATACAAAACATTCTAAAACACACGAAACATTTCATACATGTATTTCCAGAATCTTAAACAAACATACATTACATAGCATTCCAAACTTATTCAAAACATGCATATATTATATCACATGAACATAATACAAATTTGTTTCAAAACTCGAAACTATCCTAAAATTAGTTATTACAAAAACTTACAATAATTCAGAATCATAGACTTTATATAAAAGCCAAAATAAACTCAAAATATATTTTTAGCAAAACAAGACTCATACTCCATTGGCTATTGCAGTTGACTCATCTCAATCCTTAAATCTTTCTCTTTGAACCTACACGGAGTAAATCCACTGTGCTAAACATATAGCTTAGTGAGTAATAACTAAACTATACATAATTTGACAATTACTCATACTAAATCAAGTTATAGCACAAGCTGATATTTAAATTTCATAACAGTTGCATAGTTAACAGAACTGAGTATCAAAGAAGGCACAATCCCTTCAATTCAAAACATCATTTTTGTTTATTTCAAAATCCAACATATATCAGAATATACAATCAAATGACTGTTAATCCATCAACAGAAGTGAGTAACGAGACTTATACAGAAGATGCTATAATTGGTATCATATCACAAAAAGACTTAGGTCTCAATAACAGAAGACACTAAAGTGTCAATAACAGAAGACATTGAGGTGTTAGACACTGAAGTGTCACAAAAGTAGCTGCAGACCCTTTTAGGCATGCCTATTTATCCACAACTAGGACTCAACAGTTTTAAAACAAAACAAGGTTATTTCAGACATTTCATGTGCAAAGCAAGTAATCAATCATATTCACATGCAAGTAGCACTTTCAATGGTATAAACATGCATCAAACGCCTCGAACAATCATTGTCCAAAATTCAGAACACAATCAGCATAAATCAAATTCAACAAACAGAACAAAGTAAGGTGTGACCATCTAAGATTACTCACAGCCGCTCCCTTTTGCTTATTGCCTTGAAGTTCTGGCAATATCTGGAAGTGACCGCTTTACTTGTCCTTCTGTATACAATCAAACATAAGTTCATATTACCATTTTTTCATGTAACTAAATCAGCATTAGTATGAATGTATCATATAACATGCATATTCATGACAAATTCTAGGGTATATTTTCTTACTAAATTGATGTAAACATCAATTTTACTTCAAATTTTCCAAAATTCATACATTCAATTACTATTCCAACTTTTGTTGGAAGCACTTCATTCGGATCAACTTTGCACAACCAGTGAGATAAAGAAAATGATGTATTTCTAAAACCCTTTCTTTTAGACAATTGTTCCTCTGTGTTTTAATTTTCTATTGATACTAAGATCATTCAATTTGGTTCATTATTCAATGAGTTATGCTCAAAATACCACATACTGTGTACAATTGAAATTTTGGCTAGAGCATGATCATGAATATAAGTTGTACAACCTATATCTCCCAATTCCACTATCCAAAAATTACAAACTTTATACAATTTAAAGCTAAGAGCATAATCTACAATTTTGATGAAGACACCTCAGTCTAATTCGGTCTACATCAATACAATTTATTCAATAACCATATGACATGATTTCTGTCCTTGGTAGTGCTATAGCCTAAGCCAAGACTCAATTTCATGCCAATTTTAAAAATATTAGAAACAGAATTAAAATTTAACTTCTTCAAGAAAGTTGTAGAAATATGTCTCAAGTTTAATCTGAATTAAGAATCAATTCATTTGAAAATCTACAGATCAACATATAAGCAAAATACCGAAACATGTTTAATGAAAATTCTCTAGTTCATAACATTCCAACACATTTCCTCACTTTCATTTTTACACCAAATGCATTTCAATTTAAAATCACTTTAGCACAAACACATCACCATTCTATACTCATTCATAAACCAACTTGTTTTTCATAAAATCATCAAACTCTAATCAATTTTCTTAAACCTCTTTATCTTCATAAAATCAATCATAAACCTATCAATTTTCCATATTTTTCTTAAGCAGATTTTGGGTTTGATTTGCATGACCATTTTGACCTCGAAAATGGGGTATTTAGGCAACATCTTCTACTAATCAAATGTCCTTAATTTTTTGAAAGTCTAATTACACCAATATCATGCATCTTAGTTCAATATCCTGCAAGTTATAATCAAAATCCACAAACTATTTTCATACCTTGATAGAACACCAATTTCAACTTTAAGCCAAATTTCCAGACTCTTAAGAACATATTTTGGATTTGATTCTTTCATGAAAAATGTAGTTCTATGCCTCTAGTTTACTCTAAATTAAACTCCGTCCAATTTTGATATTCGCAGATCAATTTATGCCCTAAATACAGATATATGTTTAGTAAAATACTACATATATCATATTCCAATGACTATAATCATTCATCTTCTTAATCATATCACTGAATTTGCTTCTTCTTTCACCACCCCAACATGCACCAACACCATTTACGTATGCAGCAATCCACAAGCATGAAATTATACACCATTCGTGCATGTATTCAGTTACAAACATTAAAACCTCAACTGCAATCATTTACACTATCATAAAACTTAAAGCATTACTTACTTGGTTTATATTTTCAACAAAATTCTAGAATTTATCAAATTTTTGGTGGAGAGAGACAACTGAAAATGTTGAGTTTTGGCTCCTTTGTTGTCCCATATTAATTGGGAACAACAATTGGGACAAGGCTCTTGTCTATATAAGGAAGTTGCTACCTCCTTGTTTAATACACCAATACAAATCAAAGATTTGTATGAAAAATTTGACTCTAATTAAATTCCTCTTTTGAGATGAGAGTTGGAGAGTTTATTTTGGGTATTTCTTTGTGGGTGTGTTGGTGTATTGAGGAATTAGGTGAGAGAAAAAATTGTGTGATTGTAAGGATTTTTCACATAGTGGATTTTCTTCTTGTTGCCTGTGGTTTTTTCTCCAGTTTGGGAATTTCCACGTAAATTCTCTTGTGTTGTTATTATTTCTCTATTTTATGATATTTTTGTCTATAAAATATCCTTGGGTGTGGGTTAAGGAAGGCTAAATTCCCAACAAAAAATCCCAAGTGGGTTGGAGTGATTCAACTCTTGTTTTGTAACGTGAAAAGTTGGTAATTCAACCAAAAGCCAAAATACATAAATGAGCAAGAAGAGAGGTTTGACAGTGCAGAGTTTGGGTGAAGCAAACAAACAAGAAAGGAGGCCTTTAAGTTTTTGGTGAAACCAAGGAAGAGTTGCAGAAACCTTCTTTTCCTAATGACTAGGTATCTCTCTTAAGGCCTGACACATGTCTCCAATGCATATGTTACAAGTGTCCTCCAAGGAAGGCTACCAATTGTCACTCAACTCTTTGTCCACATGTCACAAATTAATAGATCCATTTGTCACTCCATAATTTGTCCATTTGTCAATTAATTTCTAATATAATTGTCACACTTCTATTTATCTCTTATTTCAATATTTTTCCTAGTCTAAAATACTTCAAATTTTCGATCAATTTTTCTAAAATTCACCAAAATTCTAAAATAGTAACTATTATCACCAAATAAATTTTGCAACACAATTAATCCAAAATTTACACTTCAATCACATTAAAAATCACTTATACCCAGAAAAATGTCAATGAATGCACGTACAATTATTTGTATATGTCAAAATTCATATGCATATATCAACGAATACTCAATTATGCAAAGCAAACGATGTACTGAAATTCCTTAATTTTCTAACTCCTAACATGGGGTGTTACAATTCGTCTATTCAAACAAATAACTTAGTCAAACATGAATACTTTCAGAAAAATAAGACTTACTTATAGAGAAGAAAAAATATTTTGAAAACAATTCAGAGAGCTAAACTCCACATAACAAGATAGTCTCTATGAAATGGAATTATTTACACATATTGGACCATTCTAGATAGCAAAATTGATCTCAAATATGAATGCATGTAATCCATAAAGTTCCCAACAAAATTCCAAAAGGTTAATGTAATGTGCACAATAATCTAAACACCCCTCATGCCTTTTTCTCATTTTAACATTCATAGAATAAAAAATATCAAATGCCATGAAAAGACCAATATTTTCAAACTATAGATATAAGTTTATCCTCCCAACATGAAAAGGTACAAATAAAGCTAATCGTGAATAAGAGAAGTAATTCCCCAGAGTATCTAATCACCTTTAAACTTGTTAAAGCTATTTGTGATAACATACTTAGATAAAATTCACAACGAGCAAAGTTCAACTTCTAATTTAAAAAGTAAGACAAGAACAAGTCTCAAAAAAAGGAAACATATGATAAAATCCCAGAGACATCTTGGTCAAGTGGGATCTCAACTTCACCATCATCTATCTCCTACAACAATTCCTTGAGGTGTTTACCATCAAAAGTACACCTAATAGAAACACATACACGTAAGATATCCTTGACATTCATACTCAAGTTCTTAGCTATATACCTCAGATTCATCACCGGTGTTATCTTGATGACATCATCTAGCGATATGTTCCCATTGTTTTTGATGTTCTTTGTTTTCCTTTACTCTTTTAGCGTTTTATTCACCACCACCACAAGTGATGGTGCCACTATGACCTTGTCCTAACAATTATGTGTCGTGAGCTTGATGGTCACATAAAAACCCTTATATTCCTTGATAATCTCCTTTGCAATGCTTTCTCCAATTTTATTTAGAGAAAGATTCTGTTGGGGCATCAAGTCTATTTATATAAAACATTAAACATCATCTGCTTCATTTAAAAAGAAAATTTTCATTCTGGTCTTGTAATATAGGTAATTTTTAACCTAAAAATAGGGGTCTTAAAAAGTAAATCATAATTTTACATAATAATATTTACTTAAAATTTGTTAGAAATATATATGAGAGGAATAAGACTCACTCTAATACTAGTTATTGGTTCCTAGATGATACACAATAGGTGGTGAATTGTGTGCGTGTAATTTTTAGCTTATTGGAATGCTAATGAATAAAAATTACTTACACCAATATGAGATTAATCGCAATAATTATTAAATAAAGTAAGAAAGAGAGACAATTGAGTCATAATAGTTCAATGAATTAACACTTAGCCTATATCAATTCCTTAAGCTTCACTAGAATTCACTATTTTCTTCCTTTAATGAGTGAAAAGAAACCCTTCATACAAAATCTTATTAACTAAAGGTGAAGACGAGCCTTTATAATCATCTTCCTTTGCCATATATGAAGATGAAGTCCTTAGAATTCTTATTTAATATTAAGAGGAACCCTCACAAGAAATACCTTAGAAAATCTCTGTCAGTTGCGTCACTAACATAATCATATATAACTCAAAATCTTCCTTTCCTATGAACTAGGAATAGCTTGATAGATTCCACTAGAGGTCATACGCGGCAACCAAGAGTTTACCATCCAGTCTTGGATTAAAAACCCATATGCAACTTTTTAGATAGAAAGAATCCACATTCCACATTCCAAAAATATACCAATAAATCTTTTTTGGAGTTATTTAGGTCCCATTCTTCAATAGAAAACTAGTATTATTATATATTTGGTCCAAATCCCTATTCCTAAAGCTTCATTCATCAATTGTCTTGCAATTAGTTAAAGACTAAAAACAAGGGATAGATTTCACAAAATTTAGGTAAATATATGTTTGATTTTCCAATTGAAACAATTACACATCTCCTTTTTTAATATGCTTACTTTCAAACTACCTAGCCTAGGATATAGTAACTCTGACAACTCTATTGTAAGGAATTGGAATGGCTTACTATTGTTGGGCTTTTTTGTAATATACTTCCACATGTCTTAGTTAAGTTAAATATAGTTTTGGTTGTAACTCTCATAACATGTTAGAAGAACAAGTTTGTTGGGCTTAATCCAATGCTTTCATTGATATATTTTCATTTCGAAAAATATGATCCCATATTCTAGCAAAATTGATTTTTAGAGAATCCATTTATGATGATGGAAACATGTTATTGAACCAAGTAAGGTTTTAACCCCTGATTTTGATGAGTGAGGTTTCCATGATTTTGATGATAAGAAAATATATTACTAATAATATTTTTATCCTTTTGATACTAATAAGTTAATATATAAAAGATCAAGTTCAATGGAAGGGTAAAGTGAGAAAAGGAGCTAATTGAATCAATTCAACATTCAAAAGATAGAGAAAAGAAGCCAGTTGAATCAATTTAATATTCAGAAGATGGAGAAAATAAGTAAAATGGACCACATAGCCAATTTAAATTAAAAACCATGAACAAGAAGAAATCAATCACATCAAGATTTAAGTAAATCACTATAATCCTTCTTGTAACCTTATATTGGTAATTTTAATAAAGTAAGGGCTCAATTATTATATGATATTTTACACTAAGGGCACATTACATATACCTTTTCATAATCAAGAAAAAATAAAAATCCTCTTAATGCAATTAAATACTTTTAATAATCTTTTGAAATAGGCTTAAATCATTTTTTTTAGATGAGTGTATTTTGATCTTTGAAAGAACTTGATAAGTTTTCTCTACAACTTATTTTAGAAAGTTTGGTTTACTAATGTATGGATTTATGCAACCAATGTTGAAGTTTAGATTAATTAACTAGTGTCTTTTGAAAACCTGTACCATGAGTTCATGACTAGAATGATTGACCAATGCTATTTTTACTACCTGTTATAATGAGTTTTTTATTTTATATTAAGCTGTTTTGAGTATAATTGGACCTTATATGAGTTATAGGAGAAATCTTAGGCATCCTAGAGACTTATTAAGAGCCTTGAGAGGCTATAAAGTGTATATATGCGTGATATAACATATATAAAGCCTTTATTCATCAATCATCAATATATATTATAAGGATTGCTCTTAACATTAGACATTATTTTTAGAGGATCACTCTTCAATTTTGATAAAGTAAGAAGTTTGTAAACATTTCTCTTCACATCTACCAAAGAAGTTATTGTATGGAGGGTTCATCTTCACTTGTTAAAGAAAGCGGATAGTGAATTCCTTAGTGGATCTTAGAGAATGGATGTAGGCCAATTGTTATTTATACAAACTAATATAAATCAAAATTTTCCTTCTTTGTCTACTTTATTTTGTTATTTTTATGTTTGTTTATGATTTTTTAAATGAAGTTTCCATAATCATTCATTAGAGTAAGTAATTCATTCATTAGTTTAGAAGATAAACAGCAAACACGTATAATTCACTCCATTGTATATTTCGTATGGGGATCAACACATGGATGGTATCAATTGTGGTTGCATTCGCATATGAAATTGCCCATCTACCTAAATTAAATATGATTTAGACCATAAGTTATATGTACATCACAGTTGTAATTGTACCAGAAAATCCATCTTGTAATAATAAAAAGATTGAACCCCTATGCAAAAAGAGAGTTAAAAAATGAAATAATATAATCATCTATGAGGCTATTGTGAGAGTGGCAGCTTTAATGCTAAAGGGGAGAAGAAAACCAAATACCCATAAAGAAAGGGGTGGTATTTAAGAACTTATAAAATATATTCCCCTAGGTTAACACCATTGATTAAGTAAGATTTGTACTTAATAATTTATGGAAAATCAATATATTGGTGATTATAGGGCTATGATCAATCAATTAACACCTTTACCATAATTAATGAAAAAAGGAAAATAAGAGTATTTAACTTCTCATATTGAAGTTTTGGTAAGTGGAAAGTGTTGAGACAATAGATAGCAAGAATGAAGAATTACGAACAAAATAATATTTTTAACTAGGTTTGGACTAAATAAAATAAGAACACAAGAAAATTTTTAACGAGGTTTTACCTATTTGGTGCACACATATATAGATATATGCTAAATGGACTTTGTTTTTTATCATGATCTAGAGACAATTTAACCTATATCTAAATGATTTATATGGGATTTATTACTTAATTTGGTTTAGATTTTATTATAGGCCTTATTTTAGCTCTTAAAAGAAGAAGTGTGTTTACACAAATTAAAGCTAGGTTAGAGGAGTTTTAGATTGGCTTTAAAGGAATACGATCTGAACCTAACCCATGTTTACTAATACAGGTCCTTCACATTACCATGTTCAACCCATGTAATTAATGGGTACGTTATGCTTCTTTAATAATTTGGCGTACAAAAGAACATGCTACGAACACAAACCTATGTCCTCCTTATAATTTAAATTGATGCCCTTAACTTTTTTGACGAATTGGATTCATAAAGGGCACAACTTGGACATGGCTCGATATTTTGCAGTACAACACCTACATAATATCATGTCAAACCCATGTTATAAATGGAAAGTCTCAAACATGAAACAAATAGTGAGAAACTTAATATAGATTTAACATGGCACCATGTTGTTGGCCTATATTGATGTTAAAATTTACAAAAATTAAGGTTTTGGTGGCATATCAGGAAATACAAGACCTACATGAACCTATATTGTCTCGTATTTGATATAAAACCCAATATTTTGTGAAATAAAAAGGAGGAAAAAGAGAAGAATCAAAAGGAGAGACGTTTGGGAGGACTAGAGATCAATCCCAAGGCTAAGGAGACTTAAGAGCACATCAAGGAGAAACAATATTTGAGAAAAGCAAGATTTCATTAAGATCAATCAAGAAGCATCAAGATTCAAAAATTATGATCTCATTCTTATCTCTTGTTTCTTTAATGTACTTTATGAATTTCCTTTATTTTATTATGAATTAAATGGCATGTAGATTTATATTGATGACCATAGAATTTATGTTTTGAATTGATTGCTTTGTTTTAATGAAAGACTTTATCTAAGAACTATTATTATGTTGAATTGAAGGAAAGAGGTTGAAGATCCATTAATCAAATTCATAAATTAAGATCAATAGATGATAGATATGTTTAGATTATAACATAATAATGAGGGTTGAATAGGTTGCTCAAGAGAGAGTTACATATTCTTTCCAAGTTAGAGTGAAATCTATAATGGAAATTCATAAAGTGATTTAAAGTGTTTTTAGGGTATTATGATTATAAAGAGTTTTTAATTGACTCTACTTAAGGACAAAGGCTATATTGCTTAAGAGAGAATATAGTTATAACTTAGCAATTCCTATTAGTCCAAATAACTATGATTAGTCACTGAATCAAGATAAATTCAACCATAGTAAAATTTTAGAGAGATTCTACACCTAAGTCTTATTTAACTATTGATTGTTATTATTATCTATCTATTGATTAAATTATGTTAAAACAAGTTAAAGTTAAGCATAGTAAAAGTTTTAAAGAATTATTTATTTTTACCATACATTAACTATTACATAATTAAAAAAATTTCCTATAAAAACTATTTTAAAAATATATATTAATATTTAAGAAAAATTTATGACATCAAAATTTGAAAATTCTATTTAAATTTATATAAAAATAGTAAGTGTGTATTCATACCTTCAATCATAATCTTTCTTAATTAGGGTGAAACCTATCATAGAAATTCATAAGGCGAGTGAAAATGTTTTTAGGCTATTTTGACTAGAAAGAGATTTTTTTATTAATTATACTTAAAGATAGGAATTGTATTGCTCGAAGAGAATATGGCTGTAACTTAAAAATTCTTATCGATCTAATTAAATAGAATTAATCTTTTAATTAACATAAATTCAAACATATTAAAGTTCTAGGGGAATTCTACATCTAAATCTTATATATCTACTAACTGTTATTTTGATATATATAATTTTGGTTTATAACTCTCGTTTATTGTTCAGCATGGGTTTCCTTTTCCAGTTTAATCACTCATTTAGATTAGCTAATTGAAAGGCAAACATTATTAGTAGTTACAGTCCTGTGAGATCAATATGTACTCATTAGTGCTAGTTACGACTATGTCATATGCTTGTGGTTAAAATATAAATAAATTTTTAGTATCGCTGTCAAGGACTATAACATTAGGAAAGCTTTATTTTTATTAATCTAGTAATTTTTGTTTATTTGTGCTCTTGTCTTATTTTTACCAACCTAAGAATTTTTTTGTATTAACTTATTTATTTTTTTATAATTATCTTTCTTAATCTTATGTTTGTGGTTAAGTTTTAGGATTTAGGTAACTATTGCTATAACTACAAATATAATGGAAGGATGAAGAGGACATTATTCTCTGGGGGATTATTGTATATCATTGCTCATGATGACACTGGATGCTTAGAATGATAGGTATAGTAATATGTATTTTAGAAGCTCAGTTGATAGCGGTGATGTGTTGTAACATTTATGGTGGTAACCATCCCAATCACAAATGTCAAGTGCTTTACAATATGTGGCATCCATATGAGTATCCAAATTTCATAAGGAACTAACCTGAAAACATACCCTATTATGACACTTATAATCTAGGGTGGGGTAACTATCCTAACTTTGCATAAAACAATCAAACTCTAACTGCATTTCAATAACAATAAAAACATAAAAAGGATAAAAGAATGGCAAGCTCTTTATGAAATTCATTACTATAACCAAGACCGAAACTAAAGAATATAAGAGCTTTTGGCCACTACCCATAATATAAAACATCCAATTAAACAAATTTATTAAGCTTATCTCTAAAGGACAATAAGTTTATTTATTTGGTGACACGAAGCCAAATATAAGGGAGTAAGTATAAGCAACGAAGCTAAAGGTTGAAGAAGAAGAGAAAGAAGAGGAAGACAAGGCTACTATTCAAAAAGAAAAAAAGGAAGAGAAAGAGGAGCTAAAAGAGCATGTTGTTAAGGAATTATCAGCAGTCAACTTAAGTACAATGGGCTGCTACTTCCCATTCAACAAACTGCCAATATCAATAAAAGGTCTAAGTGATTTTATTATTCCTTAATATATTGATAGTTTGTAATAAAAAGGTCCTTGATGGATGTACTTGGTGTTAATAATTTGACATCATATGTCCTTACTATATCATAGTATGTAACATATACCATTGTTTGGGAAGATGAGTGGAAAGAAGCCCTTGATTATAGATTTAAGTTGACTAAAGGGCTTGAGGAAAGGGTCAATTAAAATGTTCAGTGATTTTAGATTTTAGTTTTTAGTTTTTAGAATGTTTTGTTTGGTGTTTAATTCTTGTTGCATGTGTAGTTTTTAGTAATTTTAGAATTACAACTTTAGTGTTGCTTCTTGAGATGTAACTTGATGACTTTTACAAACTACAAAGGCAACATTACCTTAAGGTGTTAAGTCGTGAAGATTTCATCAACTTTAAATTGATGTGAATTCTAGACAAGACCGTTAATCTTACATTATTAGAGGAACACCAGTTATCGTCACCTCCTTTCAAATGTTTTTATTATTTTTCATTATTCTTGCATAATTTGTACATTGAGGATAATAACAAGTTAAGTATTGGAGAAGGGACTTAACAATCATGCTTATCAATTTTGTTATAATTAGCTTAATGATGAACAATTTGAGAAATTATTTTGAAAAGATGTTGATCAAAATGATTTATTATAAATTTGATTGTTATTGTGATTTAATTTGTTTAAGCAAATAGTTATGAGTTTTGATGGTTAAATTGATTTCAGATTGGTTTATTAATTTCAAGAATAGATACGTAAATTTACATTATGATACTTTATGTATAATCTAGACATATATTTAGTTAAATATAAATTTTATAGGGATTTTCATTATCCCACATAAAAGAGTGAAAAAGAAAAAGAAAAAGTGTGTGAATAAGTAAGCATATAATAAAATCACTCCATTGGCTTTGAATTAAGTAAAAAGATTAATGCTAAAGAGTGATATTAATAGACGTTTAAAATAGTGACTTAGTTGAGTAATTGAGAGTATTCACAACAAGGTGTTTGCTTTCATGTTAAAAGGCTAGGTAACATTTCAAAAAAAATTTCTAAATGCTCTTATGTATTTAAGGTTAGTGTTTTTCTTTAAACAAGGGGTATGAAAATGTTTGAAAGGTTAAAGCATATGTTTATTTTATACATTAAATTTAATTTTATAAATTGAGTTAAAGTTTAAAGAATGATGAACTAAATTGAATTAATTTATATTTTAATGTAAGTATATAAGTGCCTAACAATTCTAAGAAGTTTACAGTTGAATGTATAACAAATAATCTTTTTTTGTCTTTAATTTGCTTAAATACTTTCCTAGAGTTGCTTCACATTTAATTTAATAGTAATAAAATTGATTTGTTTGGAACAAGTAAATGCTTAAGTGTGGGGGAGTTATGGTTATTGATATATGCTAAAAATAGGCTTTGTTTTGGCATGAGTTTAATAATTAACAGGATTTGGTACTTACTTTAGTTTATATTTTATTTATAGGCCTTATTTTAACTTTCCAAAAAAGAAGAAATGGAATTGGGTCAAATGGAGCCAAGTTGGAGGAGTTTAAAAGTATTTTAGAGGAATATAGATTGAGTACAACCATATGCTCACTAGCACGACACCTATATGATCCTATGTTCAACCCATATAGGAAAAGGGTACATTCTACTTCTTCAACAGTTTGGTGTATAAAGGAACACGTTTAAACATACCTCTGTGTCCTCCCTGTTTTTGAAATGGATGCTCTTAACTTCTTTGATAGATTGCGTACAAGAAGGACACAACTTGTGTATGTCTCAATTTTCTCTAACATGACACATGCACAGTATCATGTCTAGCCCATGTTACAAATGAAGAGTCTCATACACAAAACATAATGGGAACAAACCCAGTACAGATTCAATATGGTACCATGTTGCTAGCCTAATGTTTACAAAAATTAAGGTTCTTGGTAGCATATAAGGAAATACGTGACTTATATGAACCAATGTTTTTTTAAAATACAAAGGGCGAAAAAAACGAAATTAACTCAAAGCTCGAGCAAACAACATCTCGTGGGTATCTCGAGAGATTAGCTCTTGGACGCCTAAAGGTGGCTCCTGGAGGATATGCGGGCCGGGGCTTAAGACTCGTGCAAACGTCACAAGCGGTCGGCACTTTGGTTTCCTTTGCGGACAACATGCTGAAGGCGAACCTCCCACTGCCACTGGACAAGCTCCCGGATACCTGTCAACAAAACGGTAAACTCAATTAGCACCGGATGAGGGTCAGATAGAAGCGTAAGGTAGCGCCCCCTTACTGTAGGGTACGCACCAGGACACCTGTGGGATATCCCGATACATATCCTACAATAAGGGAGGGCTACGAGCAGTCAGTCACTACAATACTCACATGGCATCAAATTCATAAAACCGTAATATAAAGATCACTATGATTTAAAATCCAAAAGCTTTCACATTTCATTTCATCGAAACATAAATTCACATGACTATCAGTTTTCCACTGTCTAAAATACAATACTAAAAAAGGAAACTGATACAAAAATCTAACTAGGTCATCCCCAAAATAATCCCAGCTGACCGACCTGTGTGCCATGACTTCTCTTGCCAATCAGATCCACACGGCAGGAAAAGTCTTTCTCTCTGGAGCTAGGAGCCTACTCTATCGATCCTGAAAAATATATTGCAATTTTGGGTGAGTTTGCGAACTCAATAAGAAACCATCATCAATGGTTCACTCAATTCATGCATTACACAAATAGCGTACAGATTATCACAATGACAGATTCAGAATATCACAAAGCAATTTACAGATTATAGCATAATAGCAAAACAGAAATTATACAAAGCAGTTATCATCAGAGTAAGCATTTATCCCTTTTTCCCCATTCACAAATCAATCAAATCATGTCATTTTCCCATTTCATTTCAGTGTTGTGACTGAGCGCCTGTACTGTCCCACTATTGGGCACATTAATCGGTGAGCCTATGGCTCTAATCTGTCCCATAATGGGCGCATTAACATTGAGCTTGTAGCTCTAAACTATCCCTTTTTGGGCGCATTAAACGTTGAGCATTAAGCTCTGAACTGTCCCTTTTCGGGCGCATTAAATGTTGAGCATTAAGCTCTGAACTGTCCCTTTTCAGGCTCATTAAACAGTAAACGCGTCTTAGTGGTAGGAGAGCCCTCTAGGTATGTACTACTTCCGGCACGTCTTAGGAATAGGAGGGCCCTCTGGGTATGCACTATTCCAATTTCAATCACAAGTCTATTTCCAGTCGTCGAGCTTGTAGCTCTCGGTGGCAGCTCCAGTCACATCCGTTATTAATCAATCGATCATGGAATTTATTTACCACATGCGATCAAATCTACTTTTATCAAAAACAGTCATATTACTCTCAATTTCACACTACCATCCATTTACAATTCATTACTTTGAAACATGCACATTACGCATTTACAAATAGTTACACGTCCATATCAGAACACTCAATCTCTCGAACCTTCGGTTCGAGATTTCAAACATAACTATTCACATTCACAGACAATTTACAGAACATTTAACAGTTAAAGATTGAGGAACCAACTAGGGTATTTACCTGTAACTTCCGAGCTAATGCCGGGAAGTCTCAGCCACGTCGGAGGATCGACGTTCCAATTGAGCCTCTAAAACAATCAAAATATATATATACATTACCAAATACACAATTCACAATATTCAATAATGTACAAGTAACGATTAAAATGTGTACTATACATGTTCATGACATTCCCGGTACTATTCCCAAAAATTTCCATCACAACACTTTTCTCTAAAAGATAGAAATTCAAAGGTACCATAATTCATTTCACTATTCACTATTCAATTTCCATCCGAGATCAGAAACTTTCGAGATCAACTCAGAACTTCCATGCCTATAAATTTGTAGTTCTTAGTCTCTACATTACAATCAATCAAAAACCAATTCCTTAGGACCCAAACACCAAAACTTACAATTAAAAGAACCAAATCACTCTCGAAAAAAAGGCGCCCTCGCTACGGCGCAAGGTTGCTCGCCGCGCTGAGAGTCCTTGCATACGCCGTGGCGTAGGCCCTGGCGTGCACCGCAGCGTACCCTCGTACGCTTGCCGCGGCGTGCGATGAGCATGTCGCGACGTGCAATCCCAGAAACGCGTCCGAAACCCAGATTTTCTTCTTCTGCCAAATTTAAATCCAACTATCTTCCTTTAAAACACTCCAAAACAACTTAATACACTCAAAACGACTTATCCATGAACTTTAACTCATCATAAGCCAGTTATCCTAAAACTCCCAATTACAAAAACAAGATAAAGTCATCAATTTATATCATTCGAAGCATAAACATATTCCAAGTATCAAAAACTCTAATCACTCATCAAATCAACCTATCTATAGCAAGGAGAGCGAGAACTTACTTGTTTTATCTTCCAATTTCTCAAGATACTCGAATCCCCAATCTCATACACACCCACGGTTAACACTCAATCCAACACTAATCATCATCTTCTCCATCACAACGCTAAAGGGGGGTAGATAATAGGTGAAGAAGGAAACAATTAAGCAAGAAAAATGGAAGCAGAGAGTTAGGAAGGAGATCCAAGAAGAAGAAGAAGAAAATCATCAAAGAGAGCAAATTTTCTCCCAAAGGTAAGAGAGCCTCGTCGGAAGCAAATCAAAAGAGCAAGGGTTTTAAAGCCAACCGATTAAAAAGCTTAAGGCATGTTTGGCAAGTGACTTAGGTCACTTGCCACATGTCCAATCCATAAAGCCTAAATCCAATTTCTTATTCAAAATTTCTCCAAAATTCCAATGGTTCTAAGCAATAATCCTAAAATCAAAACTTAAATTTTCTCGTGCCGTTGGTCAGTCATCTTGGTACCGGAAACTCAATTTATTTGCAAGTTTGGAAATTTTTCGGTCCGAACATATTACTCCGACAAGTCTAGAAACATTTCTAATAATCTCCATAAATATAAAATACATGTTCATACACTCCAATTTCATATTTCAAACCCCTAGATCTCATTTTCTTCACTCCAATTCGATTTTCAAAGCACAATCTACACAATGATCATAGAATCTCCAATATACACAATTATACCGGGAATATGTCATACATGCATGTACACTCATATGCTTATGCAAGAATTATCAATTACCCAAATATGTAGAGGCTAGATAGTGCATGAACATGCCGAAATATGAATGCACAGGCCTAACCCATTCTAAATTACCAATTTGCCCATCTCATCGGTGACGGGATGTTACAGTAAGGACCTCGGTGGAGTCCACCTCGGCAATCACCCTGCGATACCCTAGGTCCCAGGCCAGAGTTAGGCCAGAGAACACACCCCAGAGCTTAACTAGTAAAGGTGAGCCTCTCCCTAGATTCTGCTGGAATCCCCCACACCAGTGGCCGAGACAAGCGTGGATTAACCCGTAAAGGTGAGCCTCTCCCTAGATTCTGCTGGAATCCCCCACACCAGTGGCCGAGACAAGCACGGATTAACCCGCCAGCCGAAGCCGCGGAGGCACCGAGGGTGACTGCCTCGTCCGTATTAACTTTGATCCACCAGGCCGGAGGCTTGGTCCAGCTCACCTGGGAGCCCACCACAACGCCATGAGCAGGGAACACACTCTGTTCCATGATTCTGGCTCGCACGATCCAGTCAACATAGTCAAGCGTAACTCGAGGCCCCTCCTCCAGCCAAGCAAAGCCGACCTCAAATAAGCTGCTCTTACGCCACTTCCAAAGAAACCAGCAGGCTACCCCAAAAATAGTAGCCCATGTAGCCGGAGGAACCGGTACAACTCTCATGAGGTTATACTATAACCACAGGGTCTCATCTCGCCGGAAGAAGGCAGTATCCACCACTTCGCTAGGAAATTTGCACCAAAAGGCCGACACCCTAGGACAGTCCCGCATAACATGGAACGTGGTCTCCTCCTGCCCACAAAAAGAGCAAGTATTATCTAGAGTAAGATGGCGCACCACCCGTTGCTGATTCGTCAGGACTTTACGGTTGGCTACCAGCCAAAGAAAGGATCGACTCTATTGCGGGCCAGGCCATTTCCAAATAATCTCTCACAACTTGCGACAGTGCTCCTGAGAATGTCCCTCAATGAGGTCATATGCTGAAGCCACTGTAAACCGCCCCTAGGGATTAGGCGCCCACTTCAACTGGTCTGCCCCGACCCCTTCAACGGTTGGGCCAGAAAGGGCGAGGGTCGTACAAACTGTAGTCGGGAGATACTGCTAAAAGGCATTCCAATGCCAACTACCCCGATCGGTCATGAGGGACGCGATCGTAGTGAAACGAAGGCTGTCAGGAACCGGAGCAATGGCGAACTGCATAAGAGGCCCCCAGTCATCCAACCAGGGGTCCAGCCAAAAAAAGATGCTACGCCCATCACCCCTGGACCAGGACAGTCCCTGGCGAACAACATGCCAGGAAGCCGAGATGCCCCTCCAAATACTGGAGGCCCCGTGGCGAGAAATCTGGAGAGGGATCACCGTAGTGTCAAGCTGATATTTGGCCCGAAGGAGTCGAACCTAAAGGGTGTCGGGTTTAGTGAGCAGGCCTCAACCTAATTTAGCAAGAAGCGCGTTATTAGTAGCCCGAATACTTCGGAGCCCCAACCCACCCTCAGCTTTAAGTTTACACACCGACTCCCACTTGACAAGATGCATCTTCCGGGACTCCGTGGTAGATCCCCAAATAAAGTCATGCAAAAGTTTTTCTAATTTATCACACAATTGGGGCGGCAGTCGTACCATCTGCGTCGTAAAGATAAGCAAGGCCGAGATGACCGACTGAGCTAGGGTAACCCGATAGAGTAGGGACAAAAGCCTGGCTCGCCAACCTGCTAGCTTCGACTGCACATTGTCAAGAATATGTTGATACGTACGACTAGTCGACCGCTCATGGATCAGCGGAACCCCAAGATACCGCCCCAGATTAGTCGTACTGGTTACTTGGAGTGCCTGGCTAAGACGCTGCACAGTTTCCCGATGGACGTTCCTCAAGAAGAAGACCCGAGTTTTGGTGCGATTCACTTGCTGGCCTAAGGCGAGGCAAAATGTCTCCAAGGTATGAGCGATGACCCGTGTCTGCACATCCGACACTTCTGCAAAAAGCACGAGGTCATCAGCAAAGAACAGGTGGGAGATATAGGGTCTCGTGCGGCTCAGCCTGATCGGTTTCCATACCCCACTGCTCACCTCCCGAGCAATGAGGTGCCCGAGGCGCTCCATACAGAGGACGAACAGATAGGAAGAAAGAGGGTCGCCTTGTCGGATGCCTCGTGAGGGACTAAAAGGCTCCGAGACCGAACCTTACCAAACGACCTGTATAGAAGTAGTCGTAACACACTGCATGATGACCCAGACCAAATTCTCTAGAAGACCGATCTCAACCAGGGTCTCCAGGATGAACGACCACCTAAGATGGTCATAAGCTTTCTCCAGATCCACTTCTAAGGCCAGGAATCCAGTAGGCCCAGTCCGCTTACGCATCGAATGTATGACCTCCTGGGTGATAATAATATTATCAATGATATGCCAGCCTGGGATGAAACTACACTGAGTTTCCCCAGTCAGGTGACCCATGTGTGCTTTCAAACGATTCACCACCACTTTTGAAATGATCTTGTAAAGGACATTACACAAGCTGATCGGGCGAAACTGGGAAACCTGGATCGGGGATGGGAGCAGGACCAATAGAGTGAGATTTAACTCCAGATCCCATCGTTCTTGGCGGAAGACCTGTTGAAGAAAGGACACCATCGATGGCCCAATGGTCCCCCAGTGATGTTGGAAGAAGAGAGCATTAAAGCCATTCACCCCCGGAGCTTTATTGGGATTCATGGCATAGACAGCAATCCGGATCTCTTCCGCCCTTAGAGGGTGAGAAAGCTCCTGAATCTGTTCCCCCGTAAGGGCTGGGAAAGCGCCCAAATTTGGGAACGAGGCCTAGGGCTCCTCGTCCAAAGTACAGAGGCGAACAAAATAATTGTAGATAAGGCGACGTAGCTGGTCAGGATCGGAAACAACAGTTCCTGAGGAGTCATGAAGCCGCTCAATGCGAAGCTTCTTCTGCTTGGCTAGGGTGACGGTATGATAAAATTTAGTATTTTGGTCGCCCTTCGAAAGCCACCCACACCTAGCTTGTTGGTGCCAAAACAGTTCCTCCTCGCACTGGACTTGTAGCAGATCCCATCTTAAAGAGTCCTCCAGGGACAACAACGACTCTCGCGGATTGGTCATCATAGCTCGTTGGATTCCTTCCAAATGGGCAACCAACTTCTTCTTTCGGGAGAAGATATTGCCAAACACGCGCCGGTTCCACTGCAGATGGTGCTGAGAGAGTTGGGCTAAAGAGCGGCTCAAGGCTCAATGCTGGGCAACCACCGAATGAAAACTAGAATGAGTGAGCCACGCATTCTGGAAATGAAATGGTGGGCCTCCAGAAGTGCGCGGTTGGGGAGGACAAATCTGAAGGAGTAAAGGTTGATGGTCAAACCCAAGGAAAGGAAGGTGTTTGTTCACCGTGTGGGGAAAGTGCTGCATCCACTCCGTCGAACCAAACACCCGATCGAGCCGAGCCTGGGTCGTGCCTCGATGCCACGTGTATCGAGAGCCGATGAACCCCAAATCATGGAGGCCGCACCTCTGCACCCAGTCCTGAAACCGTTTATTCACTATTGGGGGAGAGGTAGCTCCACCCTTCCTATCGGCTTTAGCGAGTTTAGCATTAAAATTGCCAGTGATGATCCAAGGTCGAGTAGTTTGGCCTCCAAGCCATGTAAGGACTGGCCAAAGCATGGCTTGGGAGGACCCCTGCGGACTGGCATACACCACCGTCATGGCAAACGACTGTGATTGATAGGTAACAAACGTGTGAATAAATTGACGATGCGTCACGCCAATCGAGATCTGAAACTCCTCCTTCCACAACAACCAGATACCACCTGAGAAGCCCTCCGCTTCGACTCAAAAGGAATAGTCAAAACCGAAGGAATGGATAATATCAGCGGCCCGAGGGCCACTAATACGCGGTTCCAGTAGGGCCAAAATGCCTGGTTTGTAATTACTAAGGTAATTACGCAGGAGGGTCTGAAAAGTCGATCCTCCTGCTCCTTGGCAATTCCAGAATAATATCGACATAAAAATGGGAAAGAAGAAAGGAACCTACCTCGGAGATGCTGCACCGCCTTCCTCCCGTGACTCGCAGCACTCCAGTGTGGGAGGCTCGGGATCGAGACTCATAATCGAACAGGGCTCCGGTCTATCGTCAGGCCCGTTGGAAGTCATGGAAACATCAGGGGGTTCTGTGGGTGGGATCTCAGGGAGTCCTGCCCTCGGGACTGGTGCCTCAACCCCCTCCATAGGATGGGCCCGCTCCTCGAGACCCTGAGGTGGGTCCGCTAGAAGTTGGCTATCGCAGACCAACTCAGAATGAGTTGGGATAACAACGGCCAAATTCCTGTCTGAGTCCGTGGGCTGTAACGGAATAAGGAGGGTGTCGTTAGTGGTGTGGGACGGGGTAGCGCTCGCCTTCTTCTGGGTCTTCCGGATCAAGGGCGAGAAAAGAATCGACTTTCCTTTGGAGGCCCGCGAGGGCTAACGGGCCTGATCAGTCGGCCTGACCAAGGGACCAGTGGGCTGAACAACACCTGGGCCACCTGAAGCAGCCACCTGGACCCTATGGCCCAGACCTTCCAATACCACCGGGGTAGGAGCCCCCGAAGACACCCCAGGCTCGAGGCCCGTCTCCTCTTGGTCCAGCACCGCGTAGCGCGAACCTCCCATTGCTAGCCCTCCATGTGAAGCATGTGCGGCAGGCTGAAGTTGTCCTTTCAAGCTTGGACGGGAGCGTCGTCTTTGCACGTTGGTCCAAGGACCATAACCGTTAGTGGTCATATCGGTCCGACGCTCCTCCCCTGGTGGCATCTGTTCACCTGAAAATGGCTCGCTGGTACCGATATTAGCGGCGAAGGAGCAGCGGCCGTGGACTCTGCAGACTTCCGGGAACACGTGGTAGGAGAATGGCCCACAATCTCGCAGTTGTAGTAGACTTGGGGAAGGCCTTCATAGGTAACTACCAACGTCTCCCCATCCAGAACCACTCTAAAACGCAATGGAATGTTTAAGTCGACCTCCACAACAATTCTTGCATATCGACCGTGCTGGGCATTCAAGGAAGCGTCATCGATCCTCACAGTGTCTCCGACAAGGTTTCCGATCACCCGCAAGATCTGCGGGTGGTACTTGGCAATGGGAAGATTAGGAATCCGAATCCACACGACCGCATGTGATATCTTGGCTTGGGAAGGACGAAACGAGGGTACCCAATGCTGAACCGCTACAACCTGCCCAAAAACGGTCCAAGGGCCATCAGTAAGGTCGTGGAAGAAATCCTCTTCCGCCTGGAACTTGATCAGGAAAAAATCGTGCTCCAAGTCCACCAGCTTCGTAGGACCCCGAAGCTTCCAAAGGATACGAAGGCGGGTGGAGAGTACGTTAAAGCTAACCCCACGGCCTAGGACTTTCACCACTACCGCACGGTCCCATTGTTTATCCAGGCGCGAGCGGAGCTGGGAAGAGAGCGTGATGCTGCCCCCTTGTGCCCCATCTTCAGGCGTGATGTCCCCGTCTTCAATATCCACAGGATTATCCTCTGGCCAGACGACGGGCTCTGCGGCAGCGGCTTCAAGTGGACCACCTGAGACGGCCTGGCGATATGACGTCAGAGGGGGGGGAGGGGGGGGGGGGGGGGGC
>JANITW010000006.1:24249665-24260210 GCA_027564335.1 Erythroxylum williamsii | reverse complement strand
TTCTCCCAAGTGGCCTCAAAATCCGGTAAATCTTTCCACCTAATTAAAACCTCCAATTCCCCATTAATTCTTCTGCGCACTCCTAATAATGCTGCTGGTTCCACAATCAACTGCATGTCTTCTTCCAAAAAGTTAGGCAAGGGTTGGGATTGGGCAATAGGAGTAATGGCTTTCTTTAGTTGAAAAACATGAAAGATATCATGAATCTTGGCAGTGGATGGAAGCTGCACCTGATAAGCGACTTCTCCAATTTTGGCTGTAATGGGGTAAGGACCATAGTACCTCGGACTGAGCTTCTCATTGCTTTTGACAACCAGTGATTTAAATCTGTAGGGCTGCAATTTTAAATAGACCATATCTCCTACCTCAAAACTCATAGGTCTTCTTTTGGAATCAGCATATTTCTTCATCTGCTGTTGTGCTTTTAACAGATTAACTTTCAGCTCCTCCAACATCTTATTTCTGTCCACTAGTTGCTGGTTGATGTCCTCCACTAAAGATCCCTCATCAGTGTATTTGAAAAGAGCTGGTGGTTCCCTCCCATAAAGGGCCTTAAATGGAGTCATACCAATTGCACTACTGTAGGTAGTATTGAACCAATATTCGGCCCAAGTCAACCACCTAGGCCACTCCTTAGGGTGGTCACTCACAAAGCATCTTAAATAAGTCTCCAAGCATCTATTCACAACTTCCGTTTGCCCATCCATCTGTGGGTGATAAGCCGAGCTCATATGTAGAGTGGTTCCGGCTTGTTTGAACAATTCTTGCCAAAAAGTACTCATGAACAGCCTGTCCCTATCTGATACAATGACCCTGGGAAATCCATGGAGTCTCACCACTTCTTTAATAAAAACAGCAACCACTTGTTTTGCCGTATAGGGATGTTTGAGAGGTAGGAAGTGACTGAACTTAGTCAGCCTATCTACTATGACAAAAATAGTATCAACACCCAATGCTTTCGGTAATCCACCGATGAAATCCATAGAGATATCTTCCCATACCTGAGTAGGAATGGGTAAAGGCTGAAGGAGACCAGCAGGCTTTAAGGCTGAGTACTTGTTTTTCTGACATACATCACAACACATGATGAAATGCTTCACATCAGACTTCATACCTTTCCAATAAACCACATTAGCTAACCTTTTATAAGTTCTGAAATACCCTGAATGTCCCCCAGTTGGGGTGGAATGAAACTCACCAATTAACTTTTGTATGTGAGATCCCTCTGCAGAGCACCAGTCTATTTTCATAGAAAAGCCTCGACCCTATCAGCTTGAATGGAGGGTGGCTATCCGGATGTAATAACAAATCTTGTATGAGCTCTCTTAGCTTAGGATCTTGCTGAACCTTATCTTCTAATTGATTCAGCTCATCATGAAACCCCATACTCAATGCCTTATACTCATGTTCTGCCCTTCTTGATAATGCATCTGCTGCACGATTTTCTGCCCCAGGTTTATAGATGATATCAAATTGGAACCCTAGCAACTTAGTAACCCACTTCTGTTGCTCTTCCCCCAATAATCTTTGGTCATTCAAAAAATGCAAACTTTTCTGGTCTGTCCGTATGGTAAAGTGTCTTCCTAGCAAATAGTGTCGCCATTTCTGTACTGCCCACACAATTGCCATCAATTCCCTTTCATAGACGGGTTTTAGCTGATTCCTAGCTGATAACCCTTGGCTCAAATAGGCCACTGGTTTCCCTTCCTGCATCAACACTGCTCCTAAGCCTACACCCGATGCATCGGTCTCCACTACAAAAGGTTTAGAAAAATCAGGTAATGTTAGAACAGGTGTCGTAGTCAGCACATGCTTAAGGGCTTCGAATGCCTTCTGTGCTACCTCATCCCACTGAAACTTATCCTTGCATAGCAGACTTGTAAGTGGCTTTGCTAGACTTCCATATCCCTTGACAAATCTTCTGTAGTAACCAGATAATCCCAAGAATCCCCTCAATGCCTTAACATCCCTTGGGATCGGCCAATTAACAATTGCTGCAATTTTGGTAGGGTCTACAGATACTCCTTCCTCTGAAATATAGTGTCCCAAATACTCCAATTTATTCTGTCCAAAATTGCACTTCTTCAAATTAGCCACTAACTGGTTATCAACCAGTATCTGGAGCACCACTCGGAGGTGAGTCAGATGGTCCTCTAAACTACCACTATACACCAGTATATCATCAAAGAAAACTAAGATGAATTTTCGAAGATGAGGTTTAAATATCTCATGCATAAGGGACTGAAAAGTTGCTGGAGCATTCTTGAGTCCAAAAGGCATTACCTTGAACTCATAGTGCCCCTCATGCGTTCGGAAAGCTGTCTTAGCTATATCTTCCTCTTTCACTCTGATTTGATGGTACCCCGACTTCAAATCGATTTTGGAAAACAACTTGGACCCCCCCAGTTTATCAAAAATTTCATCAATGCAAGGGATTGGGTACTTATCAGGTATGGTTATCTTGTTCAAAGCTCTATAGTCTACACATAATCTCCATCCACCATCCTTTTTTTTAACTAATAACACTGGGCTAGAATAGGGACTGTTGCTTGGTCTTATAATTCCAGAAGCTAACATATCCTTCACTAATTTCTCAATTTCATTCTTCTGATAATATGGATACCTGTAGGGTCGGATGTTGGGTGGCTTGGACCCCGCCTCCAGTGGAATCACATGGTCATTGGTCCTGCTAGGTGGGATTTTCAAGACAGGATCAAAGACTCTCTTAAATTCTTGCAGTACCCCCTGAATTTCTTTCCCCATTGGAGAATTCGAATGACCATTATTCTGTAACGTGTCCCCTGTGATCACCTTCCCTTCTACTCCCATAACTGCATTCAACCCTTCCTGCCCTCCATACTCCAGTAAGAATCCTTCCGCACCATGCTGTAAGAGCTTAATTGCGGTTTTGAAGGATGTCACCGTAGCCTTCGACACAGTTTTCCCATAGAGTTTGACCTTCTGACCACCATGACTGAACTTCATCACCTGCTTCTTCCAGTTGAGCAGAATGTCTCCCAGTGTTTCTAACCATGCAACTCCGAGAATAACATCAACACTTTGCATTTCAAAAGGGAAAAAATCTTGTCTCACTTTCATACCTTGTATCTGAAGCTCTAACCCCTTGCAAATCCCCATACTCTGCACACGACAGTCGTTACCCAATTGAACCCGGAAGGGACTCGTGGGACTCACTACCACCTTCAAGTCTTCAACTAACCTTCTTCTGATGAAGTTATGAGACGCTCCACTATCCACCAAAATCACTACTTCTGTTTCAGCAATAGTACCTCGAAGTTTTAGTGTTTGCGGACCCACTATTCCTTTAAGGGAGGCAGCCGATAACTCCATCTCTGGTGGAGATGGAGTAGCATCTTCAGTCGCATAAGGTTGAAGACTCATCACCTGGTTGACTAACTCATCTTCTTCTTCCTGTAGTTCCACCGGTTGCTCCTCATCGGCTAGGAGAATATGAAATTGTTTCTCACCGCACACATGCCCTGGCGAGTATTTCCCATCACATCTGTAGCACAGTCCCTGCATCCTCTTGCATTGTAGCTCTTCAAGCGTCAATCGCTTGAAAGGAAACGATTGTTCCCTTCGAAAGGTTCGTCGGCCCTCGCCAGTTGAGCTAGATCCCCAGTGTTCCGGTGATCGGCCTTGAACTGGAGACGATCTGGTGTGGGAGCTCACCACCGAAGTTGATGTCTTCCCTTCTTCGGTTGCTTTGCGATTATGATTCCAAGGAGCAATCGTCGGATTAGGGCTCGCCGAGAGAGTCCTCTTCACGCCCCAAGTTTGCGAACCCGACGTTCCCGACCCTACCATGAATTTCGGATATTTGTTACTTCTGGAAGACTGTTCTAACAAGGCCCAGTTTCGTCCTTCTGTCATCTGGGCCAATTCCATTACCTAGACCAGCGACTCGGGTTGGACCATCAACACCTCAGCTCGGATATCTTCCTTCAGACCATTCACGTACGCAGTCATCACCACTTCCACCGAGACTTCCTTCAGCATCGACGTTACCACCTCAAAACGCTGATTATAATCAGCTACCGTCCCTGTCTGCTGAATTTTTAGAGGATTTCCCACCATTGAACCACCAAATCTTCGTATCACCGCCCTTTTGAACGATGCCCATTCAACTAGAGGTGACCAGTTCTGCCTCCACTGGTACCAACTCAGAGCTTCTCCTTCCATGCAGACCGCCGCCGTTGGTAACCACCGATCTTGTGTCACAGCATTCAGCTCGAAGTAACGCTCCAACCGAAACACCCATCCAAACGGATCCTCTCCGTAGAACAGAGGGATTTCAAGTTTCCGATAGCTCCTCTCTCCCCTTACTCAGAGTGTGTGGAAGGCTCTCCCTCGAATCTTTGCTCCGATTCTTCTTCGACCTCACCGACTGCTTCCTTCTTTCTCCCTTTATTTTCGGTTCTTCTTAGAATTTCAAATATAGAAGCGATGTCCCCAGCAACCTTATCAAACTTAGCTTCCACTCCCGCAATGTCCTCGACTATTCGCAACATCTCCTTCTCTACATTATCAACCCTTGCTTCCATTCTCGTAAATACCATTCCCCAACTCAACCTCGCTCTGATACCAATTTGTTAGAGACCACTTGCTCTAACAATGCTCCTACTCAATTATCCAGGACCTGCACTTCAATATTAACACACAATAGCAGAAGAACAAACAATGACAATGGAATTAAGCATCGAAAATGGTCTAGCAATGGTGGCTAGCCGGACTGTTATTCATAAGCTAGGCTTAGAGGGCTAGCAGAACCTCCATACATTGATCAATCCCATTACCATCATAACCGCCTACTCACATTCCCTCCCTAACAAACTTATATTCTGTTCTCTAACTAACTCCCCCCTCACTTCTCTCTCACTTATTCCTATAACCCATCACATATTCCCTCAATTACCCCCCACTCGTATTTCCCTTCTTCTTGCTATATTTTTGCTGAAACCTAGTCTCAACAATTCGCCGACTATTATATTAGTAAGATCAAATCTGCCCCACAATGTAATTGAAAAGGAAAAAGGACAGCAAAGTATATGGTGGCTATTCAAAATGTCCTTACATAGTGTTTCAACAACAAACATGAGCTACACAGCTGAATTACTAGTGATATGAGAGGTTTACTTGCAACAACAAACATTAGCTAATTACTAGTGATACGAGAGGTTTACCAGAGATATGAAAAAAAGTAACAAAACAACAGTTTAAATTCACTCTATGTATAAACTTCAGTATGTAGTAAATAAGATAATTTATGTTATCCATGAACACCATATGTTATCTAGACACCACATGTGTTTACCAATGAATAATACCTTTGAGACTTCCTTCTCAGATTTATACATTGGATCACGAGGTGCATCAATTGGTGGTTCTGTTACATTGTACCATCCATAATCACTCTTTGCACATCGAATGTACTGTTGTTTGTCCATAAAAGAAAGAAGATTTAGGCATTGTGAAAGGAAATGACGAGGAAATGTAACAAAATCACTTATTAATAATGTTCGCTACTACTACAAAGAAATTACTCTGTTGATGATTCCTAAAGGTTAGAAAACAACCTCTCTACTAGTTAGGGGTAAGACTGTGTACTTTTGAACTTCACAGATCTCGCGCGAGACTTCTTCTACTGAGATATTGTTATGATCTCTAAGGGTAAGAAGCAATCGCCAGTAAGTTATATGTTCATTGTATAGTTATAGATAAACCCCTACAAACCCACTGTCTAGTTATGAGATGAGGATTCCACACCAAAACTATCCATATGGTCAGATTTCAGGCACGAAGTATAGAAAGTACTTCATCAAAACAGTTTTAAAACATTTTCATTCCAGCTAGAAACGTATCTTCAGCAACTGTTTTAAGGAAATGTAATCACAGACATTATAGATGCCAGAAGCATTCATAATGAAAAGATATCGAAGCATATAATCATGTTGCAATACACGATGACCACAAATGCTGCAAAAGCAGTAACAACAGCTAGAAAAAAAAGGTACCTTTTGTGGCATTGGGGCAAGCACTGTTGGGATGGCATAAACATCAGTATCCGGTGGAGTAACATACATCTGCAACCAACAAACCAATCGAGGGACGACCATAAAATCTACAAACTCAACAACCAACACCCAAACTAAAAGTCCAACGAATTTGCGTCAAACAACTAAATCTTACTAACCTCCCTAAAGTCATAAACATCATTATCCGGGTCCGGAGGCTTCCGTATAAAGAAGTCACAATCCAACAAGCTAATCTTATGAAACTCTTCCTGATCAATCCTGTAATCAACTATTTTCTCAGACTCCCAACCCTGCGTAGAAACAAAACTCTTGCTGTCCACCATTGCAATGTCCTCCTCGCCATTAGCATCCGACTCCCCTGTGGCAGCTAAAGGGTCGTACTCCACGTCGTAGTCCTTTTTGTTGTCGAGCTCCTCAACCTCCTCGTCATCCATGTCGTAGTCGTCGGGGCCGCCACCGTCAGCGTCGCCGTCGTCGGACTTGGGAACGAATGATGGTCTCGTCGGAGCTTTGATGGGTAGGAATTGGAATGGAATGGGGTTAAATTTGAGGGAGGAGTGGTAAAATAGGAAAGCAGGGGAGGTGGTGGGTGGTCTGGCGGTGTAAGGCGGTGGAAAGGATAGGGTGAGAGCGGTGGCGGAGGGAACCATGGGATGGTAGTGGTGGCTTTGGATGGGGAGAAAGTGAGGGAAAGAGTGGTGATTTTGATGGATGTTGCTTTGGGGTTTATGGATTGGGTTTATGGAGTATAATGTATTGAATAAGCAGTACACTATAGCATATCCCAAGGAGCAAAATACTCTAAGGCCTTGGAGGCTAATCAGGTAAACACCATTTAAGAAGCAGGGAATTAGCACAACCTTGGCATGCAGGAATCTTGGTCTTTCATTAAAATGCTGAAAAATAGGTCCACAGTCTATCCCTTTATCACAATTCAAATAGGCAATGGAGAAAACACCTAGCTCTGGTTTGATAATTAGACTATAGGATATGACAACTCTCGTAGGGAAACTTCTTTTAGATTCAAAGGTTTATGATTTTATTGTTCAAAACACTTAGCTTATCACAAGTAGAGGAACAAACAAACTTCAGCTTTATTTTCCAAGCTATTAGCTTAACTCCTCCATTAAAGACACAATCAGCTGGGCATTAAGCAGCAATGGAGAGTACTCTATTCTTCTCGCCTAAGACCTTAATTTTGTACCTGTGGTACAATATTGTGTGTAAAGGCTCTCCAATGCCAAAAGCTTCCTTTGTTACTTGGTTGGCAGCAAGAGGAAGATTAAAGACTGCGGGTAGATTAGAGGGAATGAATGATAAGATTTGTGTCCTTTGTAACACCCTGCTTAAATCTGCAAACTATTTATTATTTACTTGTAACTACTCAGCTACAGTTTGGTCCATAATGTTACACAATATGAACCTTGCTTGTCATTGGGAAACATTTTAGTTTGGGTATAGGATCAATACAAAAAAATTGGGAAAGACAAGAAATGTCTAACCCTTTGCTTGATTTGCTCAATTTATTCAATTTGGAATGAAAGAAATCAAAATATCTTCAAGAGTATTCAATCTGATACGTATGCTATAGCACATCGAATCTTTTGCTAGACTAAGGAGGTACTGTTTGCTCAGCACGCCATTAAGGATCTAAGCCATCCTCTGACCCTTGTGTGGAATCTGGGGTATCGATGGATCAAGCTGGAAGTGGATTCCATAACGGTGATCGACATTCTCTCTTCTCCGGACCGCCGCGCCAGATCGCACCTCTTGCTGGTCTGATGCATCACTAAGCTGTTCCATAAGAACTGGACTGTTGTTTATCGGCATCTCTGTCGGGAGAATAATAGATGTGCCGATTGGCTGGCTCACTATGCGGGACATTTTGTTGTCGGCGTCACTTATTTCGCTACTGCAGTCATTGGGTGTCATATGCTCCTTTTAGAGGATTTATTGGGAACTTGTTTTCCCGTACTCCGGTGTAATGTTGGTTCATTTTTCATTTTATCAAAAAAAAAATTGTATGTATTTAATTTAAATAGTACTAGTATGGTTTCCTTTAACTTGTCTAAGGCTTTAATGAAATATTTTAATTAAAAAAATAGTACGACATTTGATTTGTTGATGTACCAGAATATATAACTTCATATTTTTTATCAGTTCTTGGAGAAGTATGTTCCTTGAAGTGATTGAAACCTAAAAAAGTCCTTTGTTTCTTTTATTCAAGAGCGCGTAGATGGGATTACCAAGAGCATTCTTGACTAATAGGTCCTCTTTCCTCGCCAATTGATCAGATCGTGTAACCTTCAACCATCAGGGAAGATATTACAAAGAGATTGTGTATGGAACCAAATAGAGGAAGACAAGGAAAAAAGGGACGTCAACACTTTTTTTAAGGTTCCTCGGTCCAGTACCTGTCAAATGTACTAAATTTTCTTTTCAAAGCCAACCACATACAAACAGAAGCACAAGGGTTTGCGTGCTTCAACTTGACTAGGACTGATTCACCTTGGGAACATGAAACATAACGATTCCATAAGATTGAAAATTGGCAAGCCATAAGAATAATTTGTAATCTTTTTTCATGCGAAAACTTTATTATGTAAATTTAAACACATAAATTGCAGAATTTTATAATCTAATAATTATTCACGATAACATAAACATACCTTGATCTATCGTATTTCTGATACTTTCTGAACAAATAATCTCCAATAATCTTCTACAAGAAGTTTTTAGATTTTGTTTTCTCTCTCTTGATCTTTGTTTCATTATTTTCTGTATATTATCTGATGGAGAGATGCATATAATAAAACTTATATCCCCTTTATTTTCTTTAGGCACAACATTAATCATAATTAAGTAAAAAATAGAAAGGATCATAGCGGTTGTACATTTTTTAATGTGACATACTTCATTCTATGCATCACAAAACTAGTTCATAACTTAATATGATCTATTATGAGATATATCTTAATAGTTCAACAATAATGTCTTTGTACAAGACAAATCCTGTTAACATTCACATAACCATTCATGTATATATACTAATAATAAATAACAGGATACAATATCAAAAACAATCTATATAAATGAGCTCAGAGTATCGAATACATAAATAATAACATGTTCAATCATGATACTGAATGATGCCCATTCTTTCGATATGTTTATTAAATGTCTTCGGTGGCAATCCTTTTGTTAATGGATATGCTATCATAAAATCAGTGCTAATATGTTTGATTGACACTCTTTGTTTATGAACTTCTTTTTTAACGACATCCTTTGATTACTTATCAATTTTTTTAAAAAAGACTGCTGCAAAATTATCACAATAAAATTTTTAGTAGCTTGGTAATACTGTCGACAATTTTAAGTCCTAAAATAAAGTTTCGCAATTATAAATCTTGAACCGTGGCTTCAAAGCATGCCACAAACTCAGCTTCCATAGTGGATATAGCAATGACATTGCTTCGCACCCTTCCACAAGATTGCTCCTCTAACTAGAAGAAACAAATAGCCAAATGTTAATTTTCTCGTGTCAATACATTCAATATAATCTGAATCTGAATATCCAATCACTTTAAGATGATCGGATCTTCTATAAGTGAGCATATGATCTTTTGTTCTTTGTAAGTATCTTAAAACTTTCTTTGCAGCTTTCCAATGTTCTTATCCAGGATCACTTTGGTATCTTCCTAGCATTCCAACAACAAAACTGATGTCTGGCCTAGTACAAGTTTGAACATACGTTAAATTCCCAACAATAGATGCATAAGGAATTCTTTCCATTTCTGTGCATTCCAATTCATTCTTTGGGCATTGTTTAAGACTAAATTTGTCTCCTTTTTGAATTGGAACAACACTTGCAAAGCATTTGTCTATATTGATTCTATCTAAAATCTTTTTGATATTTACTTTTTGAGACAACCTTGACATTCCTTGCGATCGATTACAAAATATTTTAATTCCTATCACATAAAATGCCTCACCCATATCTTTCATTTCAAAATTTTTAGAGAGAAACATCTTAGTCTCATGTAACAATCCAAGATCATTAGCATCATGTAAGATATCATCAACATATAGGACTAGAAATATGAATTTGCTTCCACTGATCTTCAGATATATATACTGATCAACAATGTTTTCTTTAAAACCAAAAAAGTAACGGTATCATTAAATTTAAGATACCATTATCGGGAGGCTTACTTAAGTCCATATATTGATTTCTTAAGTTTACACATAACGTTTTGTTTTTCTTTAACTAGGAAACTGTTAGGTTGATCCATATAGATTTGTTCCTCTAAATTCCCATTGAAAAAGGCATTTTTCACATCTATATGATAGAGATCTAAATCATAATGAGCTACCATTGCCATAATAATTCTAAATGAATCCTTTTTAGAAATAGGAGAAAATGTCTCATTATAATCAACACCATTCTTTTGAGTATAACCTTTGGCGACAAGTCTAGCTTTATATCTCT
>JANITW010000006.1:24218297-24228654 GCA_027564335.1 Erythroxylum williamsii | reverse complement strand
AGGATCTCGTTGCCTCAAGCGGGCAGCCGGGAGAAGGCTTTATGTCAACGTGCACGTGACTCCATCCGTAACTCTCTCACCCAAACAATACACATAACCATTTGTTCCATGTTCAAAGCATTTATCTCATTCTTTCCATTCTTGCCAAATGCCATAAGGCCTATCAAGGCCATGCATAATCATAATCATAATGCATGCTCAATATTTCGCATACAGTTAACACAAGTAATGTCACATAATACAAGCAAGCATACACAAGGCAATTTGTCCATACACACAATAACCATAAACATATTACCCACCTAATATCGCTCGAGTAGTCGACTCACTGGTGTCCTTCCTGTTGCGATTGGGTCAATTCGGCTTGGTTCCCTATAAGCAACCAAGTTCTTATTCAATTAATATTCAAAGGAAAATATTCAAAAGCTTGGAAATCCATAAAGCAAAGTGCTAAAAGTCTTCACTCGTCTTCCACCTAAAATTCTGAACCCTTACATGTTAATTCCGAACTTCCTTTCTTCATACAACTTGTAGCCCTTGATCTGTAATTCACAATGAATCTAAAATCACCTCAATCGGATATCTGAAGCCCAAGATATGCCCAAAATACTAAAAACCATCTTTGCTGAAAATGGGGTGCTCGCCGTGACGTCTGGCCGCTCGCTGCGGCGAACAACTCGGGCTCGTCGCGGCGTGCACGCATGCACCGCGGCGTGCATACGCTTTGACGTCTACCTGCGCATGTCGCGAAGTCCACGGCGTTTTCACGTCGCGGCGAATAAATTATTTGCGCGCCGTGACGTGGCTCTCCTTCCTCGCACGCTGCGGCGTGCTCATGAGCACGTCGCGACGTCTGGGTCAAGGAACCGACCCCGAACTCCAATTTTCCAGCTTTTCTTACTTCAATCCTTCCCCAAACACAAATACAAAACCTCTAAACAATATATCAAGTCTTATACTACCTTTCTAACCCAACAACAACTCATAACTCAGTTAAGAATGCATCAACCCAAGAGATCTAACCATTTATGCCCTAAAACCCTAAAACCTTCAATTCTCACAGATTCAACATTTTTCTAGGTTTAAATCTAACCACAAAAAGTTTAACACAAGCAGAACTTACCCGAAAATGATTCAAAACTGTCGAAAATTGCTAGAATCGCAACTCTCTTTCTCTCTTCTCTTCCTCCTTCACGACGGTGCACCTCTTTTCTTCTTCTCCTCTTTTTCTTTTCTTTCTTTCTTCTTTCCTTTTTCCTAATTTCTTTCTCTTAAACCTAAAGACATGGAACAAAGACCATAAGACCCCTCTTAGCTAAGCCCAAATCCATTCCAACTCAAGTAAACTTCCCAAAATGCCCTCATAAACCTTTTTTTCCTATAATTCCCATTTAACCACATAATACTCCATAAGAAATCAAATTTAAGCATAACTACCTAATTACCACAATTCATGCTTAATAATATCATTAAAAAAATTCGGGGTCTAACAACATTCCAAACCTTTCTAATCTTCAATCCATTCAAAATTGGCTCAACCAACCCCCAAGCCACAGAAACATTAACCTCAACATCTTTATTATCTTGCTATTTGTTGTTGTCTATAACATATGGTCCAAGAGAAACCTCAGAACTTTCAAAGATACAGCCATGGAAGTGGGAGCATCAACACTAAAGTGATCTTCCAAGTAATGGAACAACTTTGCTCAAACACCGAGAGTAGGTAATTTATGTTTCTGATTTGTTTTCTTCTATCTTGTATTACAGGTACTGGTTGAGACAGTCACTCATAAGCACACTCCCTCGTTGGCAATCAATTCAAGGGTGATCCTAGCTGCGTACTATAAGATAGGCTGTTAATTAAAACGACAAAAACAGAAGTTGTAAAGTAGTGTAAGATTGGAAGGAGGGCACATCAAACACTAACTTAAGGCAAGAAAGGATGATATATCCAAGAAGTATTGAACAACAAGGTGTCACAATTGTCAACATTACTCTCCTTGTGTAACAAAACAGTAGCATTGGGGTAATGCTTTGCAAACAAGTACACTTTGTGATCTATAAAAGCAATGTCCTCTTTCCTAATATGAAACCCCTTGATTATATAATGAAGATAATCTTGATTAGCTTGGAGGCAGAACCTAATGTTAGGAATTTTTGTAATTTTTGTAAGGTGCTCCTTGTTATGGATATTTGAGCACTGAGAAATCTTCAGTTGTTGTTTGATTGTGTAGGCAAAGGGAGCATTTATAGGTTTCCTCGTGTACATATGTTAGGTTTCTTTGTATAAACTGGAGGTTGCATTCTCACAACTCTCTTGATTGTACATATATTTCTTTCTTTCTTTATATATTCACTGAATTACCAAAAAAACCTAAAACCAAGATCAAGTTGCAAAACAAGGCAAGATAATTATAGTAAATTAAATATTAATAAAATGACTGAGAATTAACAACTAAGGCAACTAAAAGGTATGAAGTAGTAACCAGGTAAGGAGCATAGCTGATTTGATTAAAAACATTAGGAGATCTCCCAGTTTATAGCTAGTTCTCAACTCATACTTGAAGGAGCATTATGGGTAAGAACTATATGCCTAACCCATTGTAATGTAGCTATATAAATACTTAGATAGGTTGATTTTCTCCTTAAAAATCATAGCATTTATCTCCTCCTAAGGCATAAACACCACATCTGATGACAAGTTTTAATGAAATTGCATTCTCCCTTATAAGTGAATCAAACTTGCTTAGCTTAAAAGATGAAGTGACATTAGGTAGTGATAGTGAATGAGAGCTTGAATAATTAAAGAGATTGACCGTAGAATGCTAAAGGGAAGCATTAAGTATGAGGTATGTGATTGTTGTTTTTAGGGAATTGATTGCATAATTCACAAATCATATTGGATTAAATACCTTTTATTTTGTTTATAATTAACAAGCTTTGCCTAATGGTTATCCAAAGAACAAAGGAAGTTATAAGAGATCTGATAGTAAGCCAAACTAGCTCCCACTAAGAGACTTTTTGGCGTGGGACCTTAAATAACTTTAGGCACATTTTGTTAGTGAACCTTTTTTAGCAATGACTCTTTCATAGGTTTACCTTCCATCTTCTATCTTTATTTTAGGTTTGTAATTAGGGATAATGTTTATGATAAACAAAACCTCTAAGCTTGCAAAGTCACTCTCTTTCAGCTATAATTATGTCAACTTTGGCATTTAGAGGAATGAGCAATTTAAGGTTCTCCAAACTACAAGTATAAACGACCTAATTCAATCTAGTTATTGAACCAAAATTAAGTTCTTGCCCCATTCCCAACTATGAATTTGATTTCCTAACTTATAACATCCCTTAACTTTAGAATTTTGATTGAGGGACTAGTAGTTGGTTTGTTTTATTTTGAAGCATTGAAGACCTTGCTTCTTGATGTTGTGATTATGAATCTGTTTCACCTAAATTGATTGTGAGTCAGTGAAGTGCTTCCAACTCCTTTGAGTTAAAAACATTTTATTTATGATTTTTATCGGGCTAATCACCAATCACCCTTCTTCTTTGAGTGCATAAATCTCGGTCCACTTTGCTCATTCACCTGAATGATTGCCAATAGTACTTGTCCATACAAAGTTTTTCAAATTTATTTCAACAACTTTATCATCTTTTGAGACATGAAAGTGATGGGCACACCAGTAAATTTGTTGGTTATTTAAAACCACACTAATAAGCTAAGGCCTCCTAACATAAGATAGGACTTTGTCATTCCAATTGTCGATCCTTCTTCTAATAGCATCAAAGAGACTAGAAATGTAATATCCCATCTCCATATTAAGGGTTAGAACCTGGATTTCAAATGGAGAGAATAATAATGTGAGAGTTAGGAAAAAAATTTGCATTTCATGCCCAACAGCAGATCAGCATACATATATTTGAATTTGAATCTTTGCACATACAAAACTAAGTGTACATGCATTCATTGACAACTTCCAGGTATGATTGTGTTAAATTTGATTTTTATTAAAAATGAGAAGTAGAGAGAGTAGAAAGAATGATCTAGGTATGAGTTGTGATGAGGAAAGAGTTGGAAACAAAATTTGTAGTGATTTAGAAAATGTTCACTGAGTGTGCTTCATTCTTTTAGCCATAACTTTTTGTCTAGTTATCCAAACGAGATGATTATTAATTTGGATTAAACTAGAAACATATGGATACATTTCCTATGAAGACATCAAATTTAAATTCTATCTTTAAGAATCTCAAAGGTTGTCATGAAATTGAGAACTGGGTGCAGTACATTGGATGAATGTAAAAATTCATATTATATATTCGGAGGAAATTCTGGAATAATCTAGGTTGATTTGGGCAAATATGTCTTCTGGAAAGTTGTAGAGCTTTCTTTTATCTTTCTATAGGTATATAGCATGAAAATTTTTGACATCCTAGTTGAAAGTTATGGTCCTTATAAGGGGGGATGTTCAAGAGTAAAGATGCTTCTTCTGCCTTTTTACTTATTTTGTGATGACGTCATCTTCTTATGTGTTTCTTCTGTGATGACATCATCTTCTTTTGTGTTTTGCTCCTTTTGTATTTTGCTTTTCCGGTGATGACGTCATCTTTTTATATGTTTTGCTTCTTCTATTTTTTCACTGGCCTATCTTCTGTTCCATTTTTGACCCTTTAGAAGATATAATTTATCTTCAGAGTCTTCATGTAAGTTGTAGTTCTTGAAGTCTTCTTTCTAACCATATAAAGAACGTCCTAATATGATATCTGTAAGGAAAGTTATAGCACTTTTCCCGATTCTTCTGTCTTTTTTCCATTAGTTTATTTTTCTATTGACTTCGTCTATACCTATTTTCTGTTCTGATTTTGGCCCTTCAAAAGATATAATTTGTCTTTGAGGTCTTCATAAAAGTTGTATATCTTGAAGCCCTCTTTTGAACCATATAAAGAACACCATAATCCGATATTTGTAGGAAAAGTTATAGTAATTTTCCTGATTCTTCTACTTTTTTGCTTCTTTTGTGATGACGTCATTTTCTTCTGTATTTCTTTTATGATGACATCATCTTCTTCTGTATTTATTCTGTGATGACGTCATCTTCTTTTATGTTTTTCTTCTTCTGCCTTTTTGTTTCTTCTGTGATGACGTCATCTTCTTTTATGTTTGGCTTCTTCTGTGTTTTCACCTAGCCCATCTTTTGTTCCATTTTTGACCCTTTAGATGATAAAATCTGTCTTTATGGTCTTCATGAAAGTTGTAGCTTTTAAAGTTCTCTTTCAAACCATCTAAAGAAAACCTAAATCAGATATCTGTAGAGAAAGTTATGATTGTAAAACAACTTTTGTGTTACTGTTCATAAACTTCTTCTGGGTTATTATTCATCTTATATATTCTGTTCCATTTTTTATCCTTCAGAAGATGAAATTTATCTTTAAGGTCTTCATAAAAGTTGTAGCTCTTGAATTTCTCTTTCAAACCATATAAAGAAAACCTAAATCTGATATCTGTAAGGAAAGTTATGATAATTTAAAAACATCTTCTTTGTTACTATTCATAAACTTCTTCTGAGTTACTGTTCATCTTATATCGTTTGTTCCATTTTTGATCCTTCATAAGATAGAATTTGTCTTCTAGGTATTCATGAAAGTGTTAGCTTTTGAAGTCTTCTTTTGAACCATCTAAAGAACACCTAAATCCAATATCTATAGAAAGTTATACTAATTGTCCCACGATAGGTTCAATATGATTGAGGATAAAACCAGATTGGATTCTTTTGGCCATAACTTCTTCTCTAGACACTCAAATGACTCAATTCTTAAACCATTGGACTCATAAGACATTGCTCTAGATCCTCACCAAAAATCGTAGCCATTTGAAATGAAGTGAGAGAGACTGAGTGAAAAACGTGGGATGGGTACAATGTGTGTGTTTTTAAATACTATGAACTGGTGTTATTTCCACTAAATTTACTTCAGTATTTTGATGATTTTTGGATCGGTAGAGCTCCAAATGAGATGATTTCTGATTTGTGGTGAACTAGAGACATGGAGCTACAAATGGTATGAAGCAATTGGAATCTAATTCAGTTTCTAAGATGTTTAAATTTCAAATAGAAGTTATGTATAGTATACTGATTTGGACAAGAGCAATCCAAAAATGTTTGAAGTATATCTTTCGAATCACTAAACTGAATTGAATGATTTTGATGTTATTAGAAACTTAAGACAAAAGAGAACAATTTTATAGAAGAAAGAGTGATGTCAGAATATTCAAGGGTATTTTTGGCAAGACACTTAAATATAAAAGACATAAGGCACAAATAGAAGGGCAAATGGGACAATTCTTAATCATTGAGGGCATAATTGGAAGAAGAAGTGTTGTCTTGCTTATAAATGAAGAAGAAAATGTGAATGAAAGGATATAGGCAGAAGAGAACAACAAAAATGAGAGAGAAAGAGAAAGAGAGTTTGGTGATTTGAGAGAAAAGAAGAGAGTTGAGCTAGGGTTTCAATTTCATTAGCTTATAAGAGAGAATTTGAGGTTGTTCAAGAAGAGAAAAAAGCAGAGGAAGAAAAGAGCTTCCATTTGAGCTCAAGATCTCTTCATTTGGTGAAGAATCAAGGTAAGATCATTTTGAATCTTTTAGATTTTTGGAAGGATTTTAGTTCACGGAGTTTAGAAAATGCTTGAGTTTAAGCATTCTAGAATGAATTTTAGTGGTTTTGCGTTGTGGGTTTTTTCTATTGGATTCCAATTGAATGAAACTTGTTTTGTTTTAGGGAACCAAGAGAATCCTACCCAAGAGCAAGGGGAAAGACAACCTTGACTTGGATCTTAGTAAGTAAATGAGGTGGGTAATATGTTTATAGTTGTTATATGATGGGCCAATGCTGTATTTATATGTTTACGCTTAAATTTGTGTGAATTTGAAGTGTTGTGAAGATTTGAAATTCCATAATGAAGTATGACCATGTTATACCCTGAAAAAGGTTATAACATTTTGAATTGAATGATAAGAAGAAAAGCATGAAATATGAGAATTTGATGAAATGAAAGAAGCATAATAGTTCGAATTTGTGATTGAATAAATTGAGCATAAAATTGTTTGTGATTGGGAAAAAGAGAAACCTGTTTCGATAGTCACGTGCACGTTAATCCATAGCCTTCTCCCAGCTGCCTGTTTGAGGCCACGAGATCTTGAAAATTCAGACTCGTTTTATTCACGGAGCAAATTTTGGTTTCTCTGTTTCGTTTCACGAAACTCTCGAGCCAATTGCGTGTGCATTTCATAATTAAATTGTTAAGCATGAATCATTTTAAGTGTGATATGTTACAAATTTTTGAGTTAAATTTGATGAATGTTTTAAATTGATTGAATAAAGTATGAATGCTAGACATATATATATACATATTCTTAACTTTGGTCAATTGCCAATGGCTATAAATATATTAGTCATTGAGCTGTGTAGCTCACCCCACGCTTCCCTCCTCAGGTGTAGAAAGAAAAAATTAGCGATCCTTGCAAGGTAATGGAACTCCAAGATAGATCAAGACTTTTATGATTAAGTTAGTTCAGGATTTTTGTATTTTATAATCATTTTAAACATAAGCATTCAATTGTATCTTTTTTATTTTGTATTTTGTAATTTATATTTGTATTAAGGCAAAAGCATTTTTTTTAAAATGTAAAGATATTAAGAAAACAAACATTGTGTTTTGTAATGGGCCCAAACGATTACTAATACTCTAATATGTTCAATAGTGTTTGTACCTTTGTGACTGAAATTGTTTTATATAAGTCGGGCCAATTTTTGATAATCGATTTTTCGCATATGCGTTATTGTTTTAAAAAAATTGCAATGTGATTTGACTGTTAATTGTCTCCGAATGCTAGACTCCGGAAGCGGGGTCCAACACATCTTGTTCCATTTTTATTAATGAACATATACAGTCTTAAATGTCATTTCACTTCTAAATTTCACTTGTACAATATATAGTAGTTGAGAGATACAATTCTTGATACATCATAACTAAGACATTTGCAGTTACAACTAATCCCGACATTGACTCATGTCCAAATGCAGAAGCTACTTCAACTAGACTAGCTAGAGAAGCTAGGTCTTCTCAGTACCTGACAATCAACGTTGCAATTTTGATAAGTTTTGTGAACTCAGTGAGTGAACCATCATCGATGTGCTCACTCAAACAGAACATAAACATTTCATGTATAAAACACAATTCAATTAGTACAACACCTCTTCCAAATTCAAATCCCATATATATCACATTACTCATCATATTTCAACAAGCATATTATGAATAAAAAGACTTCATATAGTCATTTCAAAACAATCCAATCATTTATCTCAATTCTTCATATCATTAACATATACACAAGCTTTACACATTATTATATCAATACAATTCAATATGTATTTGCAATCAATCTCATGAACACATGTAAAGATATAGATGCAAATACACATGAGACTCACTTTTATTTTTACTTTGTTATGAACAAGTTCCTATTTAACTGTCCCATGTCCATTATGGATACTAGGCTTATTTCAAATACTATCTATAACTATTATGGATATTGGGTTCATTAATCATTGAGCCTGTGGCTCTTTGTGCACATTATGAGCTTTAAGTTGTTTTCATGTTGGTCATAACTCCTTTATTTGATCATGCATATTCATGTGATGGAGTGCAACATTCACATAATATGCTATTAATCACTTTCTTTCAATGTATGTATTCAGTTATCACAATCATCGGATCTAAGAGTTAAGTACACATTTCCTCATTCACATACAATCAGTAAGCATTTCTAATACGTTCCTGGATATCAAGCTCCTCGGACCAACAATGTCTAGAATATCACAATTATATAAGTATCAAATGAGTAACTAAAATTTAAACAAAAACAATTCAATTATAGTAAGGATCATGTAGGTCAACACACAGTACGCTCCATATAAGCTATTACCTTAGTGAATTGGCAATGTCTAGATGCTAGCAATCTCTCGTGTATCTATCTTCTTGCAATACACACACAAAGTTCACAATTCATTAAGTTATCAATAATATGATTACTCAATCATTCATATGTATATAGATCATGTTTCAATGCATGTTCAATTGACTATCCCAGGTATGTATCCTTATTCACAAATCTTGATCATTGATTCATCATAGCTTGTATATAACTTGTTTGCAATTAGGTTATGTTTTAGGTAAGTTTGATTACCCTAAATTCATCAATCATACATTCATCAATGCTTTCTAAGCATTAAGTATTCACACAATTTTCCAATTCTCATTTAATCATACCTAATTCATTTCTTATATCCTTTGAATCACATTTGCATTCATATGAACATCTTTATACCATTAATAACTCTTACCTCTCAAATTCATATATATTCATATCAATCATTCCATTCCTTAATTTATAACCTCAATTAACAACTTAAACTTATCACACACTTATTTATTTAATCAAGTAACTTTCTAGGTTAATTTCAAGCCCTAATCAAGTCCAGTTACACCATTATAAAGTGTCTTAACCTTATATAGTCCAACAATTGCCTAAAACCAACCTTTTCTCCTTCCAAAATACTTCCCACGATCATGGGAAGGAGCCTTATAAATCCCACGATTGTGGGATGAGTGAATCGAAGGTTCACTCACCCATAACCTTCATTTTGCTTCCAATTTTTACTCCTTCAAACTCTATTAAACACACCTTCACCAAAGTCTATCAATTTCACTTCAGTTGTAGTATAGGTTAATGGGAATATTATAGTATAAGTTAAATCTTAGTGGATGTTATAGCATAAGTGAAAAGATAATCCATTTACAATTTATTTGAGAGTAAGCATACATTATATATTCAGATTACTAGATTTAAAGATTAATCCTAAGCAACTTAAAGATATATTTGGAAACAAACTAGGAAAGCAAGTATTTTTAACTTAGAAGCTAAATTATGTAAGGAATAATTAAATAAAGTAGGGACAAAAATTCGAATAAAGTAATAAAATTAACAACATTGTCTACCTAATCAAAATTTTAATAAAAACTAAAAGAAAGAATAGAGGGTGATTAATTTCTTACTCCATATGTAATTGATGTTGGACCCCGAAATTTTCTTGAAAGTTAGAACTATTAAAAGAGAAATTATTGGTGATTATTCATATGTAAAGGAAAGAAGAATTCTAGGTAAGAAATGGTTTAGGTACAAGATAGGTTATATGTGAAATGTTGGAAGTCAAAAGGCTAGAAAATGTAGTTGAAACATGTTCATTGAGTATGCTTCGGTGTTTTAGCCATAACTTTTTCTTTGGTTATCCAAATGAG